>CAOJBI011047376.1:0-13624 GCA_948277035.1 Euphorbia corollata | reverse complement strand
AAAAAAATTTCGCAGCAATAATAATATTTATTATAAGAAAAATGTAGCAATAAATACTGCAATTATTCGATAGATTATGTCATTTTAACTACTGCAATTCACATAAGATTAAAATTGCTTTATCATATGATGAAAACATTTTAAGCTCACAGGAGCAATAACGGCTAAATCATATAAATTGTGAATTAGGTTGACAAAACATTATTTGTCTGGCTTTGATGACATCATGTACATGTCCATATACATAACGTACATGTATATAAAAAACATTTTTGCTCTTAACAATGTAATATTTAACAATTATATGAAGCTACAAATTTTCAAGGGTATAATATATTATTCGTTGGTCATTACTGCATCGGATTTTATACTCTATGTAGCAAATGTTTGTCAAAATCTTGGCCTACAAGATAATCAATAAATATACAAGTGAATGATATACTTTATGAATTTGATCAAATTCAACTTAAAATTCCAATATAATAAGTTCATGGACACACTTAGCAACAATTATAGAATGTAAAAAGGGAGCATGAATTCTCATTAAATAATATTGTAAGTATATATTGCTAACAAAAGTTTATTTATCATAATTTTTGTTTGTGGAAATAAATTATTTAGATAAAAAAAATAGGAGGGTGCAGTTTGAACACAAAATAATCCACTTTACATACAGGATCCATATCTTAAGAAATAAATTTATCAAGAAAATTTTAAGGAAATGGGACCCCGGACCTGAAAAACGAAGAATTTTGTGGGAAAGTGGTCACCAACTTAATTAAAAAAAAAAAGAAAAAGAAATGAAAATGAAAAATTGTACAAATCTTTAGTGTAATGGAATTGACATGTAAATTTGGTTTATGTTATGTCTTGTGTTATGTTGTGCCCACTTTTTTTTGTTTTTATTGGTCTCCACCCACAATATTAATGATTTATATATCATTTCAAACATTTTCTTTTTTCATCGTAATCACTACTTCTCTCTCCTCTTATCTTCATTTTCCACCACATAAATTTTTTCTTATGGCTTTTTATTTTGGGTTCAGTTCCAAATACTCAATGCTTTAGAAATATTTAGGTATTATTCAAGTGGTTAGAGTTAAAAATATTAGTAGGCAACTAATGGTGACTTGGAGGAGAATTGAACAAATTCATATTTTTTGTTTTCTTAACTATATGAAATATATTATGAATATATTTTTGATGAATAAATTATAAATTGAGTAAGATAAGTTAAATATATAATATTATAAAAAGTAAAAGGATATAGTGAAAATAACTATTAATTACATATGATAGAAAAATAATAAATATAAGAATTAGTTAATAAAAGTTTTTTAAGTACCACTATTGAGCATTAGATATGCATTTAGGTAGTGGAGTTCTGTTAGCGTGCATCTATAGATAGGGTAACTAGAGTGGGGATTCCAACACGTGTGGTTGGATTCCATGGGTCCCTTTTCCATTTAGTAATTTATTAAATCCTAAGATAGTTGATCAACAACAAATAGTATGGGAGGTAGGGCTTGCATTGAACTAAATTGATCCAAAATAAATTTAACATTAATTTATAATTATAATTAGGTTAAACTTCATAGTGCCTCAATGGCTCAATCCACCGAAACTCCATTTCTATTATTTTCTAATCTTGTATTTCTTTTCTTCTTGATAAATTAATTTAAATTCATAGTAGTTCTAATCTAAATTTTATTTTTTAAAAGTTTCATCTAATGAATGATTTGTAACTTTTATTTAACAAAAAAGCACCATACATTGATCTATATTAGTTCATATGTCGTCTTGCCCTTGCCCTCTTCACTAATTTAAATAGTATAAACTTTTCTTTATTTTATTCTTTAAAAAAATAAACTCTTTTTTTATTTTCGATGTCCATTTTATCATTTAAAAAAATACATTTTATTCATCTCTAACTTTATACTTCATATATTAAATTTACTCTTAAAAGGAATATGGTAGTCGAACTCAAGTTCTAGAAGAAAATAAGATAAATTTAAAAAAATATTCCGTTGTTTCACTTATTTTCAAAAGGGAGTTTGAAGAATTTTCTTTTGTAAAAGGGCATATTGTAACGAGGTTAGAGTTATCCTCGCTCGACACTTAGGCACTTCGCGTAGTGAAGCGAACTTGATGCGCTAAGTAAGCCTTGAAAGTATGTCGCAGCGGAAATATGAAGTCGAGCGGTGTTCGCAGAGTGCTTGAAGATGCACTTGAATGTAGAGAGGTTAGCGAACAAGAGAGCTTGGAAAATGTAGTATTGTATTGCTTAGAGAATACAAGTACAAAGCTTTGATGTTGTTATGCATGACATGGATGAAAATGAGGAGAGTGGCATATTTATAGTGGTTCCACCTCCTTAACATGTGGCTATTATTTACTTGGAATATTCTTGGCATATTCTAGTGTTTAAATGCATAAAATATCATGCTAGGTCGGTTATGAAGCTTCCTTAAAATATCTAGCCCGTAACTAGAGAATTCTAGGCTGTACAGTGGCTATGGTGACGCTTTCCGGGGCCTTTCGCAACACTCTGGGCGTTGCCAGAGAGTTCTGGAAGAATCAGCAAGGAACTAGCAACGAATCTGGGCCCTTGCAGCGTCCTGGGCTGGACTGTGGCAGAATTGGGCGGGCTGTATGCCATTTTTGGCCCATTTCTCGCAAAACCTTGCCTCCCTTTGATATTTTCTCGCACAATTCCTTGCCCGAAGCATGTTAAACATCCCAAGGTCCTTTCCACATTATTTTTCCTTCGTGCGCATTCGTTTTTGGTTGAAATAGCGGGCAACTTTTGGTACTTCTCGCATGTCTTCGCACATGCGTAGCGGCGGGTTGCGAGGCAAGAATGTCGCCTCGTAACATTAAGAGCTAGTTGGTGACAGAAGAAATAAATGTCAACTATGAATTGAAATGTAATAAGCTCTAATTAAATAACCCTTTTCACTCTTTTTAACAAACCCTGTGTTATTCTTAGGATGATGTGCAATTATGGGTAAGATTAGAAGGAAACACATGTACTTGTAATCTATTTTCAGAATACTATTATCTGAAGATAGACAGTAACCTTTTGGAATGATTCAATGCTGGAATTCTCTCTAAAAGGTGTAACTTATTGTTTGCTTGATCATACTATTGTAGGCTAATTGTCTAAAGCTACAAAATCTAGGATTTACAAGCTCTTTAGATTTTTCTCAATGCTGTTAATATTATCAATTTGTTTCTCAAGCTTTTTACATTATTTAATCAATTTTATTTGAATAAGAAACTTGTGCAAAGTGATACATGTCACAGCTATAGAGTGTAGCTGAGTCTCATGTCATTGTTATTGATAGATATGATGCATGCTAGAAGTTCATTCCGATGGCTGCTTGACTTGATAATCTTCTCCACACATTGTGGATATAATTGATAGTTGATTGGTGATGCAAGAGCCAAATATAATTTCCAGTTGAAAAAATATGGTGCAATTTAGGAATATGTCCTTCACTACGCCTGATATTGTCCTTAAATTGGATTGAGTTCATACACTGGTGTTTGATGTTTCCATTTGTATGTGAGCCGATGCATTTTGTGGTATATGAATAAATTGGCGAGGGATTCAATTTCTTTGATTCTTCACCATGGTATGTATGTGGATGCTAATATAATTATATAAGACAGAATTAATATTTAGCATATTTGCATATTGTAAGACTTAAGTGAGGAGTATAATAACTTTCACTTCATTAAATTCCATATTTTATCTAGCCACACTGATAGATTCATGCTATTGTTCGCCTATATTTTTTTTGTGCTGTCAACTGCTGAATTGTAACTTTGTATCCTTCATGATTAATCATCTAATTATGTGTTTCTTCATAGGGGCTGTGTATGGGACATATGAAGCAATCAGGTATAAGGTATGATATCTGGCTAATGCTGAAACATATCATGTTTCCTGCATCTTTTTAATTGATGGAAGACACAAGAATTAACATACTTATCAAATGAATTATCTGACAAAACAAGGTAGTTGAGTTTCGTCTTGCGAATCATATCAATAAATAATATGCCTATCATAATTTCTCATTCGGTCATATGTTTACGTATTTAATTTCAGATATTGTTTTATCTGAATTGTTTCACAAAATATAGGTGCCAGGACTTCTGAAGATCAGGTATATTGGACAGACGACAATAGGCAGTGCAGCGATATTTGGTCTTTTCTTGGGTGCTGGAAGCTTGATACATTGTGGGAAGTCGTATTGAGCGACATTCTGGTGAATTTTCGGAATTAAGTTTCCGTCTGCTATAAAAACATTTGCCTTTTCAATTCAACAAATCATAAATACAGGTTTTTATGACCTCAAAACCAGCTGATTGATAGTTAGTTTTGTAGCCTAAGTTAAATTTTACTGTTATGATTGGTTTTCTGCAACTATATGACTTAAATTGATTTCTTCTTGTCAACGCTGTCTGTGAAAAATGGATTTGTGTTTTAAGTTCGATTTGGATGCTATATTGAAAACCTGCAACTTCTGAATTTGCAAATCTGTGTAAATTAGGCATGTTACTTGCCATCAATATGGATGAATTTATTCTTCCCATGTATGAAGAGAGTATTATTGAAATACTTGATAATTTTTCTAAATTTAATTTGGATAGGGATGATTTATTAAGTGGTGTCTTTCCAACCTTATAACATATCATTTATGGCTTAAAAGATATTTATAATAGATTTTAACTTAAAAGTCTCGCTGTTTACTATTCCTTATTTTTAATTTACAAGTTAAATTATTTTCCTTATAAGATATTTTTAAGTCACAAGTTAAGATTGGAGAAACACCCACTAATATTGGTATTGAAGTGACTTTAAAACTTACAGAATTCCTTTTTCACAAAAAAAAAAGTATAAATATTATCCAAGCCAAGAAAATGATAGAGATTTTATTTTGAGAATGTGAAATCGATGAAAATGATTTTTTGTTTGAATAAACAAACAGATTAATCGAAAGTTCATGTTTCGTAATTTCAAGCACGCGAATAGGTATGGTTTAAAATAAATAACATTAAAATAGAAAAATTATATATCTAATGTGTTTAAAAATTGATTTGGTGCTCGTTGTAATTTTGGTAATTGGGGATGTCCTTTTGCCCTAAAATTCTTGAATATTTTATACAACTATTGGCATTGTTTCTATTCGTGTTATATTAGCTCATAAGCAATGTTATTAAAACCGGACCAGAAATCGAACCGGTCGGATTTCAGGTTCCCGGTTTTTCCGGTCGAATCGTCCGGTCCGGTTCGATCGGTCAAACCGGAAAAAATACAAAGAAAAGCATCGAACCGGACCAGCTTCTGGTTTCCGGTTTTTCCGGTCGAACCGGCCGGTCCGGTCCGGTTTTAATAACATTGCTCATAAGCTTCTCAAATTCACTTTCTAACTTTGTTTGACGAAATTGTACATCATTGTAAAGTTAGCCCTCATCATAGAATATTAACAAAAATGATAAAATCCATACTCCACAAAACTAATGTGAAAAAATTGTCATAATTCAAGTATAAAAATGGTAAACTTTAAAAACAGGTCATGTATTTTCACTTTTTATCGAAACGAGTACTGTGTTTTTTTTTTATCAAAAAAAGAACTGTGTTTTGGAACGTTATCAAAATGAGGAATTTTTAAGTAACACCGTCAAATGACAAGGCAAAATCAAGAACCTCTATATCTTCCCACTATAAAAGGCCAAAAAAAATCCCGAAACCCATAAAGCTCTCTTTTCTCTCTTCCTTCCTTCCCTCCTTCTTCGTCCTCTTTCGGATTTTTTACAGAAACCCATTACTTATACTTATTAACCCAGAAACCCATTACTTATACTTATTAACCCAGCCCAGCCCATTACCCTTTTATCCCATTATCCCCTTTCCTCTTCCCTTCTACCTTCTTCCTTTTTCGGCCGCCACTCTGCAAATCTGAAGTTCCATTTACGGCGACGGCAGCATGGGTCACCAATCCCGACGCGCCCTCCTCCACTCATCTCCAACCACCGCTCCAAAATCTCCACTCCACCGCTCCTCCTCCGCTCTTCCTATTCAAGATCTCGGGGGTATTTTGGGGGAGATCTCCGGCGAAGGGGGAGCGGTCGCTGCCCCCGCTCCCCCCCTGTATCCGTCCCTGAGTGTATCTGAAGCTAATATGGTGGTGTATGTACACCCTTGCCACACGAAGAATGTTTCTCAAGCTATACTTCGTGAGCTCAGCTCGTTACTCTTCAAGTTCGTCTTTCTTATCCTCCTTTTTCAACGGCTTCTCTTATTTATTGTCTTTAGGTCTTTTTTTTTTTGGTGGTACTGCAATTGAATTTGAAAACTTTAGTGATAACAATTGATGAGTTGAGCTGAAAATCTAACTTGTTTTAGATGTTTTCTTTGGAAATCAATAACTAACCTAATCTAACTAGTGTTCACTCACTCTGATAACTTCTGTGATTGTAGCTTTGTTTTCCTCATTGTGGTATAGGTTCAATGAAACTTTTGATGGCGTTGTGTTGGCTTATTCTATCAATGACCTTGAGAAAGTAGCCAGAATTCTTTCTGGTGTTCATCCTTATTTTGGAGTAAAACTGAAAGCTCAAATACTGCTTTTCTCTCCAAAGCCAGATATGCAACTAGGTACTTCATCTATTTTTTTATCATTTAAAAACTTTGTTGATGCCAATTCAGTTATTAATTCATTTTGTTTCCATGTTGCTATACTTTCTGGCAATTGAATCGCATTTTATTAGAAATTGCAAAACGGAGATATGGGAAGTATAGCATAAACAAAGTTCATGCAGTAGATTGAAACTAGATAAGCATTTCTCACTTGAAAAATGGGTAAAGCAAAATTGAGAACATCATGATTTATGAAGCCAAACAGAAATAAAATCAGTAGAGAGACTACTGCCCAAACTAACAATCAATAGAAGAAACTCTACTGCTGAAAGCATAAAACCGATGCTTAACTGAACTCCCCAAAAGGTCATCTTCACATTCTAAACCCTCACATATGTATATATCATACAACCTGATCTCTTTCTCTCTAGCTACAAATGAACCAGGTGTCCTTTATTTCCAATTAGCTGTTTTTCCATTAATTTGTTTATAATCTTGAGGCGTAGTCAACAATTTCTTTGTTTTTTCAGCAATATATGGCTCTTAACATTTTGTCATAACAAAATGATTTTTATCACTTACAGAAGGGAAGGTGGTGAAAGTTACGCGAGAATCTATTCACACAATTATTCTTGGATTTTCATCTGCTGTAATACCAGATAAAGAGATCCGTGATGAATTTAGATATAAACGTGTAGGTAAATTTGTGCAATTTTGTTGCTCTGATTTACCCCATTTTTCCTACGTAACTGAATGCATTTTATTTTATTAGTTTAATTCTCACATGGATGCATTTCATTTGTACAGAAACATGGTGAAAGTTTGTATGTTAGCCGGTCAGACAAGCATCATGTGATAAAGATCGGAACTATGATACGCTTTGTAGTCAAGAGGTTGTTACAGTGCACTCCTTATAATAGTTTTGTTATTCTCATGTCTTAAGTATCGGATTGCCATTTAATTGGGAATTCTTGTTGTATGCATCTTTCATATACACAAGCTCTCATGCATGTTTTTTTTCCACAATAAGCGAAACTGTCATGGGAGTACAATTAGTTGTCTTGATGATAAAAGTTGTTTTGTTAACCTGACTTGTTTCATATCATAAATCAAGGGTTAAAATTTGCATGGTTTACTGATCCTTTTTGTTGGAAATTGAGAAATTTTTACTGAACTCGTTTCCGTGGATTATCTGCCACTGCTTGATTCCTTCATCTTCTTTAACTGACATTGTTCCTATGCTACGAATGTGTTACGATTAATTTATACGGTTTTTACTAGTAGAGAAATAATAGCCATGATAATCAGATTTTTTTTTTCTTTCGACTTGTATTGTAATCTCTATAAATACCTAGTTTTATATCAATGAAATACAATTATCTATTATTCAAAGTGTAGTCCCATAGTATATTCTACAAATTGCTAGAGCTCCAATATTGAATTGCATCTTAATTCTGTCTTTTAGAATCTTGAGAGGTATACAGTCCTGCAATCTCTTTTGTAAGATACCAACAAACATTAAAATTCATCTTTCTTAATTATGTAAATTGGTTTGCAATGGTTTATCCTTGGATTTGAAGCTATTTCGTCAAAACGATCTTGTTTCTGATTGTTTATTTTTTTAGAGAAGTTCATTGTTCTTCTTTTTTCTCCATCCCCCCTTGCTTGTCTGTTTTGTGGTTGGGGGTCGAGGGTGCTTAAGTTCTACTATGGTCCCGATCGAGCCAATGAAAACTCGCCCATGTATTCCTTGTCTTGTATTGTGGTTTATAGGGGGATACTTTAAGTGTTGTGCTATAAAATGCTTGCAGCTTGGATGAGGAAATAATGCACATGTGTGGATCATTGATTCCTGCTCACACTGGAAGCGTCGGTTGGTTGGATGGATATCGGAATACTAGTACAACTGACAGGTGAAACTTCTACTCCAAATATAATCTTTTACGTATTTGAAAAAGTTTTGTTGAATTTAATTGGGTAACTTGATATGGTAATAAGGGTAGGAGTAAGAAAAGAGCTGAAGCTGATGGAGATGTTGAATTGCAAGACCACAAGTCAAAGAAGCATAGATATTAGGAGCATTATTGAAGCTGTCGGTTCTTCCCTGGATTTTATCATCTTTTTCATTATTATTTGTGTATTTTAATGGGTCTTTTTTTTGTACCGAAATGAATGTTAGTCTATTAAATATAAATTGAGTCAGCTACAGCTCTAATGAAAGGTCTAATGAAAGATGTCCAGGTATTTTAACCAATTCACTATGATTCATTTTGGATTCCAATTGCACTTTTAATATTATATATGTACAGCTTTGATTCATATAGTAGCTTATTATGAGTACTCCTATATACTTCTTTCATAGTTCATAAACTTTCAAGATTCAAAATTAGGTCCCGGATGAGTTTTTTCAAACAATCCATCTATTTATTAACAAAATTCTTTCTTAATAAAGGCTTCTGTATTTCTGAAGGATTAAGTAAGTTATATGATATGTGTTTCTTACAACAATTTCGATTTCTTACAAAGCAAATGTTATTTGCCTACTATCACTATGATATTATAATCCTATATAAATCATTTCCATATCTAGAATTTAGTCTTATTGAGACATTTTTAATTAGGTACATGAAGAAAATATCATATTACCAGAAACATTTGGTGTATGATCAACCATGTAGTAAAAGTATAGTAGGTCGAATAATAAATAGCAATGTTGTCAAACTTGACCTGACCGGTAACAAAAATGGTCAAGTCATGCTAGCCGGTAACTCAAAAAAGGTTAATAGGTCAATATATAGATAAAATTTAAAATATTCCTTTATAAAAAAACAATATTAAATTTTAGGTACTTAAAATTTTTATTAAGTTAAATATTCCATTTTTGTTAATTTCTATAACGAACATTTGTTTTATAACTTGATTAAGTTAATGATTGAATTTATATATTATTTCAAGCCAAAAACCAATAACATGGCTATATTTTTAGTTTTAATGAATCATACGTTTTAGTTTTGTGATAGGAAACAATGATTTTCCAAAAATGATTATGTTTACACTAGCTTTAATCTTAATTTTAGTAATACATAATATTTTGATGTTTACCATAACATATTATATATTGCAAAAAATTATTGAAAAATAATGTTTTTAACATATTTATTTCATACGATTGAATCAGGTCCAGCCCCAGTTGACACTGACCCTTTACCTTCACCGGTTCAAGGGGATGGCCAAGTCTGACAACCATGTAAATTGTAAATTTTATAATTGTAACAAGAAGGGGAAAAAAGGAAAGAGGATATTATATATTGCAAAAAAATATTGAAAAATAATGTTTTTAACATATTTATTTCAGACGATTGAACCAGGTCCAACCTCAGTTGACACTGACCCTTTACCTTCACCGATTTAAGGGGATGGCCAAGTCTGACAACCAGGTAAATTGTAAATTTTATAATTGTAACAAGAAGGGGGAAAAAAGGGAAAGAGGTCAATTAAAAGTCGTTTTTATCTTTGAATCTAGTAAATTTATAAGCGTGGAAAAAAAAAGAAAGAGCTCAGTCCAAGTCATTTTCATCTTTGAATCAGATGTAATTGATGAAACCCCATTTCATCACCGTTGACATATTCATCACAGCTCTTTCTAGAAATGCACCAGCCGGGAATCGAACCCGGGTCTGTACCGTGGCAGGGTACTATTCTACCACTAGACCACTGGTGCTTTACGCTCTTAGTGTAAATTTATTTAAATAGTCTTTTTACAAATAATATAAAAATTTAAGAAAACGACTTCACTGGGGATCGAACCCAGAATCTCTGGTTCCGTAGACCAGCGCCTTATCCATTGGGCCATGAAGTCATTTGTGCCATATCTGCTCTATTTAATTATATAATAAATTTTTTAGTTTGTATTTTTCCACATAAAACTTGTCAATTTATGACTAACAATTATGTAACAACTAACAACAATTCATCGTGGGTTAAGAAAGATTAATTAAAAATACAATTGGAAACTTCCATGTATAATGAGTAAGTTTTAACTTGAATCTTTAATTTCACAAACAGTTTATTATTGCTATATATGACAGTTTTAATTAATTAAATTGAAACTTAACTTTGAAAGATCGTTATAAAAGCGAAGTGAACAAAAAGAAAATACATTAAAACAGTGTCATTGTTGAATCAAGAAGGATAGAAATCAAATGGCTACCTTTAATGCTCCTGAGGATTTTTCTCCCTCTGAAGATGCAGAAACTATCAAGAAGGCCTGTTTGGGTTTGTGTTTTCCCTTTTCAAAACAAGTAACAAGTTTTTAATCAACTATATAAATGATGACTAATATAAATAAACAAACAAAATTAGGGTGGGGGACAGACGAAACGGCTATAATATCAGTTTTGGGGCACAGAAATTCATTTCAAAGGAAGCTCATAAGGTCAGCCTATGAACAAATTTACCAAGAGGATCTCATCTCCCAGCTTCAATCCGAGCTTTCTGGCGAATTTGAGGTCTTTTCTACACTTATTTATCTACTGTATTTTTTCCACATTACATAACTCAATTGTAGATAAATTTAATGTCATTTATTGATTTTGTATTCATAATTAGAGAGCAATATGCCTATGGACATTGGAATCAGCAGACAGAGATTCAGTGTTAGGACATGAAGCCCTGCAGAAGCCAACAGCAGATTATAGAGCAATTGTCGAAATCTCATGCGCAAAATCTCCTGAAGATCTCTTGGCTATGAAACGTGCTTATCGATATCGTTACAAGCATTCTTTTGAAGAAGATGTTGCATCTCACACCACTGGCCTAATTCGAAAGGCACGTAAACTTTACTTAATTCATTTTCGTTATATTTATTTGTTAAATAATTCGAGTGTTAATAACAGTTGTGTTATCGTTACGTAGCTTTTGGTTGGAGTTGTAAGCGCGTACAAGTACGAAGGTCCTGAAATCGATGAGAAGATTGTGAACTCGGATGTTGAGATTCTTTGTAGTGATATTCATGGAAAGGACTCGAACCATGAAGAGCTTACAAGAGTATTGACTACAAGAAGCAAATCACAACTTAAGGCTACTTTTAACCGTTACAAACACATATATGGCATATCCATCACCAAGGTATATACAACATTATATAAAATAAAATAATGTATGCGTTTATCATATCTATTTTCTATTTACCTAAAAATTTAGGTAATTCGTTACGTTTTCCTTTCTTTTTGTAGGATTTGTCGAAAAGCAATCCTATCAATGAATATTCGGTTACGCTACGTATGGTTATTCGATGCATGACGGATCCGAAAAAATATTATGCAAAGGTATTATTAAAAGCGACAAACAAAATTCTACTAAACTTTTATTGATTACAATTTTAAACTGAAAAAATTTAATGTAATGGACATATTAGGTGTTGAAGTATGCGATTAACGGCAATGGTAGGGATGAAAGGGCTCTAAGTCGCGTGATAGTAACGCGCGCAGAGAAGGATTTGGCGGACATTAAACAATTGTTTTTCGATAGAAATAACATTTCTCTGGAAGATGCTGTTTCACAGCATACGTATGGAGATTATAAGGCTTTTCTTTTAGTGTTGATGGGTAATTAATCCACGTTTCACACTACTATATTAGATTGTCGTTTCTTCAATAATTGGGGGATTAGCCGATTAGGTAATGCTTAATTAATAATTACTCCCTCCCACTTTTTAGCTCTTTCTTTTTTTTTTTCTAATGGTGTTATTGTTTTTAATTACTTATCTTTGCAATAACTACAAATAAGTAGAAGGCTTACATTTACATATTTTGAATATTTTTTGGTGCATTTAGCTTAATTTAAAAATGTTAATTCTTTGTGATGATTATATTCGATTATACCCTCATTCTATTTACTTTTACTACTTTCTCGTTCAAATGGCTCGACTAAATTGTCATGGCCTTTTACTACAACCAACCGATACCGTACAAAAGACCAAAGTGGTATTTGATGGTTGGGACGTCGACATATATTTCATGTTTGATGAGAATTTAACATACATTTTTCCTCTAATTATGTAAATCGCCGACTAGCAAAATGAGTTTCATGTAGAGGTTTTCCACAGCCAATAGGGCACCGGTTCCATTGGGACCACCCTCTCTACGTTATTGCTTGTAACGAGAGACTTAAAGAATGTATTATAACGGTGAATATAAACAACTGTACTAATTGTGTCAATAAATACATAATTTCCCAAAATCGAAGAGCACGAGTAAACAAATTAATGTTCATGAATTTCTTGCAATCTTACTTCTTTTAATAATATGTTCGAATCCATGTAGAAATGAGTTGTGGTAGCCGGCCTGGTAGGGAATTTTTTATTTTTTTATTATTGTAGGCATAGTTATACAAATTTAAGAAAAAATTTATCCAGCTTTTATATAAACTCAGAAAACATAATTTATTTAGTGTTGCGTGATCAAATTGACCCTGTCATGTTCATGTATTTTTATCATATTCCGGAATCTTATTGCTCAGTAGTGCACATTTTATGGTAAAACATCGTGTTGAAATTCTACTAACGTAAATAACCTAGGTTGAAGGTTCTACTGTTCATGGAAATAGATAACGCGTCTTTAACATGCGCGTAGCTTTTGTTTTGGATGGTTACCTTTCTTCGACAATATTTTGCTACAAAATGAATAAATTGAAGACTATGGTTGTTTTATAACCTATTTGTATTTTTTCTACTAAAACGAAAAATATAATTAATAATGAAATTTGAATTGGTTCATGAATCAAATAAAAATCTTATAAAAGTTAGAACAATAAAATTTCAAGATTAAAGAATAACTTGTCACAGGAGTAAGAAGGATATATAGAAGAAAATAAAGAACAATAACAATTATGCAATCTAAATAGTCTTAAACTACATTACATGTTATCAAATATCTACAACTATAAAGTTTTTGGCATACTCCATAACACAAAGCA
>CAOJBI011046596.1:0-11056 GCA_948277035.1 Euphorbia corollata | reverse complement strand
CGGGTTTGGTGCGGGTGGTGTAATCCCCATTCCGCACCCGATATTTTCGGGTGCGGTTTCGGATTTTCCCCATTTAATGTATCAGGGATTTTTTGACACCCATTCCGCACCCATGCGGGTGCGGTTGGGTTTCGGATAATCCCCGTCCAAATCCTAATTTGTATTAGAAGTGACTTATACGTTGTATTTTCCTAATGCGATCAAAGTTTGAACCAAACAATTAATAATATAAAAATCCAAATAACAATAGTTAGCCCAAGTAATTGTACATAACAAAGTACTGCTTTACATAATGTTTTAACGCAAAGATAATTGAGGCAAGAATTACGGTAACAATCCGTGGAGATAAATATAATTAAAACTTTGATGATATTGATAGACATGAGTTTTTAGTTTTATATTAGAAATATAGTAACTGTAAAAATTTATTTATATTAATATATTATTTAAAAATAAATATATTTTATATGTATACATTATTTCGGGTATGTTACGGTTATACCCACGGGTTTTAAATTGGGGGCGGTGCGGGTATCCCCATGGGTCGGGGATAGCTCCACCCACACCCACCCGAGTTTTTTTATCGGGGTAAACTTTCCCCCACACCTGCCCGTACGGTTGAAAGTTTCGGCTATTTCCCATATCCAACGGTTCGGATCTCCACAATTTTCGGATAATTCCCGTCCTATTGACATCCCTAATTAGAACTGATGGTATTCAAACAGACAGTTGACATACCAAATAGTTAAATTAAAAAAAAAATTAGAGGGGTCGGTATGGATTTTAGTAATTTTACACCTTTTGTTTAATTAAAAGGGATAGTGGAAAATAATTACAATGATTTATACACATAATAATTTTGTTTAAGAAAAAAACCAAATACTTTGTCGTTTACTCAGCTGGATCGGGCAGTTTAAGTCCACCTTCTTTATACTGAGAGAGACTCTGCCCGTCCTGCCCGAAGCGCTCTCTCTCCCTACCCTCTTTGATATTTTTTTTTTCATTCTATATCTTTCTTTGCTATATCTCAGTGTCTCAACGATCAAGATCCAACGGTCCACAATGAACGCAGTTTCTCTCCTTTGTTTCTCCAGGTTTTAGACCCTAAAACCTTCAGATCTGCTCCTTCTCTCCTCAGATCTCTATTTCTGGTATGTTTTTTTTCTTTCCTGTTTTTTTTGTCTCTTTTGCTTCCAATTCGTAACTTGTGCTTAACTATACTCTGTTTTTGTTCTTTTCGGCTCTCAGTTTTCAGAATTCTCGTTCAATTTCGCTTCAGTTTTCATTTTTCTTCAAGTTTTTCCGCTAGACAATTCTGGTCAATTTTGAGAAAAAAGGATGTGAACTTAAGATTTTCAATTTTAGGGATTTTACTTCTTAATTTATGCTGTTTTGATTCAAATTAAGGACCTAAAAGAACTGAAATCCAAGTTTAGTTTTGAATTATGGCTTCGAATCTAAGACTTTGAATTTTAAACTGCTAAGCTCGTCACCGGCGAGATTTCCTTTTACATAATGTTCTTTCTTGTCTTTATTCGCTTACAAATAACAACTTTAATTGTTTTCTCCAAAAAAATACAATGGTTGTTTTTTTTCGAAACCCTAAGGTCATAATCTTTTTCAGATCTAACGGCTAGTTATGGCTATAGAGTTGAACTAACGGTGGTGATTTCATTATCATGTTTTTCTGCAGGATTTTTTACTTGTATTTTTTGAGGCGCACACATGGAGGGCTCGGCAGTTGTGCTTAGTAGCATGGCGCTAACGTGCGCAGTGGAAACAGCAGTAAGCCTGATGGTTTCGACTTTGGTCAAAGCTCAGCTTTCCTCACTGGTTAGTGAAAACTTTTATCCTACCCTTTTTTTTTTTTTTTTGGAAAAACAAAAAGTTCCAGTCAGTGCGTATCTTATGCTTGTGTAAAATAAGATGGGCCTTTCATTATCCAGTTCTAACTTACGCTGGTCAGGACCTTTTCCCTTCCGTTTTTCGTCCGATTTTCAAGCAGGTTTTCTGCTAACGTGCACTGTTAAAAGATTTTTGAGTGGTGTATGATTTTTATTTTTTGAGTATTTATTAGTTGTATTCTAAAATACTTAACGCAATAATTTTGCAATTGTTTTAGTTTGTCCCTTGGATTGTAACTATCGTGCGCAGGTAGGTGTATGAGGCGGATATGAAAGAGTAAGTTTTAAAGCAGAGCTGGTAGCGTAGTTGGAGTCCGGAGTGTAGGCGGTGAAAATATAATAAATAAACGACGTTTTTGTCTTTTATAAAAAGGTCAAGTCAAGATAGGAAGATTATTTCGGTTCCCGGTTTATGTTAATCATAGTGAATATTCCCTTTTGATGCCATTGCGATTTGTTCGACGGTCTGTCAGTTGACACGTGGAAATTAAAAATATTAATATATACGTTACATAGATATTACCTAATTAATTAAATAACAATGTGTATTCTCTTACTTTTTGCAATTAGCATCTTTGGAAGGAAAATATTCTAGGAGGCTTATGCCACAGATTTGTCTTTGCTTATCTAACTTTCTTTTTTTTATCTTTTCCATTTTTTTTTATTACGTTATAGTTTTAACAACAATTTTCATTTCTTTTTCTTTAAGGAACAACATTGAATTTTACCAACCTCCTTTAATTTCGTATGACTTTGAATATCAAACCACTGTTTAGATTTTCTAAAACTGTTCAAAATTTTGCTATTGATTATACATCAAAGGAACGGTTCCTGTAATTTTCACTTGCAACTTTTCTTTTCTTATCTTTTTTCCTCTTTAAGATGAACAGTGAAATAAAGTGTCTTTATGTAAAGGTATATTAGAAAAAGAAAAATTTCTCGGAGCACAATGAACAGAAAATTCATTGATTTGTTCCATTTAAAACTATAGTAGTCGAGTACGCAAAGTGCCAATGTCGAACTTCTCGCTTTTAACGGAGCAAAAAATGTGTTTGCTTAGGAAAATAAAAGCACTCTATTATAAATTTATCTAAAATATTGTAGGTTTAGAAAAGGGTTAGGTCATTAAAATCCAAAATTCATTTGAATGTAACCATGTGTGCTTCTTCTTTTGGAAGAAAAGCATGTGCTTTTTTGCGCTCCTGCGCTTTGTGTTCACCAAAAGCGCATAGGCTGCAATTTTGCGTTTTCAGCGCACAAACGAGCACTTTTGACTACTATGTTTAAAACAAATTTTTATTATTTTCAATGGCAGAAAACCACATTACTTTATATTTTATTGCATAAAGTTGAACGAACCACTTGTTTCTCAATTTGCCCTTTATTTAATTGGTGAATAATGCAATGATTGGAGCTCAGAAGGGTGTATTTGCCTTATTTGATAAGGGATTTGGTATGATGATCAGTGATCCTGCCAACTTCCCACTGGCAAATCAGGAAAAAAAAAGATGCTTTAGATGATATATTTTATGTAATTGTTTCAGTGAACAGAATGCTGTTATCATTCCTTCCCTGTTATGGCAGCATCATATTCCTTTCCCCCTTTCTTTTTTTATCAGTATAGAATCTTTGGTTACTTATTCAATTAAGATAAATTAAGCTCAGATTAGGGCGTAACTGTTAGGTCCTTATCGAAACAAAAACAAATCGAATTCCAATTAAGGTCCAAACCATGGCATATTATTCAATTTCAGTTGTAACACTCAGGTTGCTGGTTTGGTTAGGATTTTGGAATTAATATGTTAAATTACTTGAAATGAATTTGAGTAACAATTTTGGTAAAATTGGTCTCAGGATCTCGTTGAAATGTTGATGACTAACGAACCCAAGATGAAAGGAGATTATTCGCATGGCCTGGCCAAGCCTGTTGATGCAGGTGGAGAAGATGACGATGATGATGGTGATGATGGTGACGATGGAGCATTCGGAGAAGGCGAAGGGGAAGAGGAATTATCGTCCGAAGACGGAGGCGACCCGAATCCCAACAACAACAAGAGCAACTCGAAGAAAGGTCCAGGTGGTGGAGCGGAGGAGAATGGAGAGCAAGAGGATGATGATGAAGATGATGATGATGGCGATGCTGAAGATCAAGATGACGATGACGACGATGATGATGACGACGATGATGATGATGACGATGATGATGGCGGGGAAGAAGATGAGGAAGAGGTGGATGAAGGGGAAAATGAAGACGAAGAGGATGATGAAGACGAGGAAGCTCTTCAGCCTCCAAAGAAGAGAAAGAAGTGAAGTAGGGAACTGGTATAAAAAGCCTCCTTAGAAGATTATACAGGTTGTTTCTGTATGTGACTTTGTTATCTAACAATTATGGATGATACTTTAGACAAGAAAGGAGGCTTGTTTAGGATAATCAAATGGGTATTATGGATGCTTAATTATGTTACTTTTACTTGCATGGGTTTAGAGTATTTTGAACTATGAGCTGCGGCAATCATTAATTCAAGAAAATATTGTTATGATGAAATATTTTGAATGATCTAATATTAGATTGTATGGCATAGCTTATGGGTTTTCCCTCAAGCTATAGTTAAGCTATAATGATGTGATTTGTCAAAAATAAATAAATTGATTATTTGAATGGCTTATTATGTTTAAGAGATTTGGGCTTAAAGCTGTTACAATTACGGAACTGAACTGAACCAAGTTTCGGTTATTATTGTCCTTTAATTCGTGTTCAGATTTGTTTTTGAAAAGAAACTGAATTTTGCTAATTAACCACTAACTGTATTATTTTACATATAAATGATTTAAGATAAATATTTATTTGGTGTATAACAACTATATATAATATTATTATATATGTGGTTGGTACAACCATATTGTGAATAAGGTGACTTTCAAAAGAAACAATTTTTAATGTTAACCACTACTGACTAACGAATCACTATTACCATTGAATATAGTCCTTTTGAACAGAGTCATATCAGAGACAGTTAAAGTAAAGTTAATTAAACTTTAGATTAATGTGCAAATCACGTTTAAAAACACCTAAAATATGCAAACATAAATGTGTGAAGAATTTACGAAGTTGAATTAAGTATTGCACTGAATTATTAGAAAGCTCTATTACATGAATGATGACCATTTTAATTCATTACAGGAGGTAGCCATGTTTATCTACTGACAATTGCTATCTTCTTTATCTTCCAAAAAATAATAGACCCACCAGAGAAAACGAAAATCCAGTTAGAGATATTCAGGACACTTGATTACCATTTATAATCACAATAACCATAATGTATACACAACTATTCCTTTTAGCCCAAACTTGATTTAATGCAGAGCAAACTTGTAAGTGACACTTGCATGGTGCTTGCCTAACTTAGTTTAGGGCGTTTTCGACATTGCTTGATGCGGTCCCAGAACAATATTCCAAAAAAATATGTTCTTGCATACAATTTGTAAAAGTGGGTGGAAAGCAATCCCAAACTAGCCGTTAGTAGTAGAACATCCCTTAGAGCAATACGGCTTTCATAATAGGCAAAAAGTGTCTTCAGTAGCTACATTCTCGCGATATATGGGTTAACATGGGTTTGCTTTCCCAAATTCCTATAAATTGTTGTCTAAATTTTTTTACAAGACAATAACTTTTTGGCTTTGGGATAAAATACAAATAGTTCATGATTAAAGAAAATTCAAATAAATTGGAAATTTTTGGGTATTTCCTTATGCCATCTCCTACCAAGTTATTGTTGTCCATATAAAGACTTAACTAACTTCAATGGCTTTACTTGAGTAGAGCATCGTGGAAAAACAATATATATAATTTCATCAGTCAATCGTTTCATAGAAACATGCTTTGTTCACGTGGACCTAATGAATGATTGATCTTTAATTGTTTCTATATAGATCAAAACAATATACCAACACAAACTACGCGAGCTCTAAAAGATTTGCATATGTTGATAATGTGACCTAGATTTTGAAGGATGTGCCCAATTATGCGCTTTAGTGTAGTATTTCTCAAAAGCAACATAAACATTGTATCTGTATTTTTTCGTTTAAAAATATGAATTTTGAATCAACTTATCTTTTAGAAAAATTATAATTAGTCTCTACTTTTAAAACATAACCATATTTTTTTATAAATTTTATGGAAATTGAACCTACAAACTCCACATTTCTTTGAAAGTTGTGGCAAAAGCCGGCCCTAGCTAACAAATTCAGTGTCGAATTTGTTTCAAGAATCCGTTCAGTTTTTCTTATTGGTTTATGTTTCTATTTTGTTGCTTTTTTGTCTTCAGATCACGGATAGTTTTTGTAGCATTTGTTAGTAAATTGTGTCTAAATTCTTAGTAAATGGTAATAAATCTTCGGTCAATTGTCCACTGATATGGAAAGGATATCATTTCCAATAATCCCCCTCAAGTTGGAGAATGAATATCATGAAGTCCCAACTTGTTTCGCAGTGTCTCAAATTGATCCTTTCCTAAAGTCTTGGTAAAAATGTCTGTTAACTGATAGTGTGTCGGAACGTATGAAGGTTTTATCATACCAGCTTGCAACTTCTCCCTTACAATGTGGCAGTCTATTTCAATGTGTTTCGTACGCTCGTGAAATACGGGATTGGCTGCAATATGAAGTGCAGCTTGATTATCACAATATAGTGATGTTGGAACGTTGATTGGAACCTTGAGATCATGCAAAATATATCGTAGCCAAGTGAGTTCTAAACATGTGTTGGCCATGGCTCGATACTCAGCCTCAGCCAAAGATCTTGACACATTTGTTTGCTTTTTAGATTTCCAAGAGAAGAAGTGATTTTCCCAGAAAAATTGAATACCCAGTAACTGACCTCCGAGTAGTGTGACAGGCTCCCAATCCGAATCACAATAAGCCTTCAACTTGAGATCATTATGGATGGGAAAAGCAATCCTTGCCCAGGCGTTCTTTTGATATATCGCAAGACCCGAATGGCTGCATCCCAATGAGGTTTTCAAGGTTCTTGCATAAATTGACTCAACATTAGGACTGAATAAACAATGTTAGGTCTGGTAACTGTGAGATAGATCAGCCGGCCTACCGATCTCCGATACTTTGTTGGCTCGTGTAATAATTCGCCTTCTGTGGGGCAGAGCTGCAAATGTTGCTCCATTGGGAACTTGTCTGGTCGTGCTCCAATAAGACCTGTATCCTCTAAAATGTCCAAGGCATATTTTCTTTGTGACATAAAAATGCCATTTTTGGAACGTGCGAATTCAATTCCTAGAAAGTCCCTCAAGTTGCCAAGGTATTTGATGCGAAAGTGTTTCAAAAGAGATTCCTTAAGACATTTGATTTCTTGTGGATCATTACCAATCAGAAGAATGTCGTCCACATAAATTAAAGCGGTCGTGAATGATGAACCAATACACTTAGTAAATAAGGAGTATTCACACTTAGATTGAACATATCCGGCCTTTTGAATGACATTTGAAAATGTAGAAAACTAGTTCCGTGATGCTTGCTTTAAACCGTATAACGATTTATTGAGTCGATACACCAAGTTCTCCCTCTGTCGATACCATGTAAAGGTTGAAGGAAAGTGTTTTCTGTGTATATAATATCATAAACAAATACACGTTTATATACAGCATACAAAAGTAATTAACTCCTAAACTATTGCTATTTGTCTCTATATTCTGCATCTAATTTGAATTACATGGTAATAAATCTCCAGTCAATTGTCCACTGATATGGAAAGGATATCATTTCCAATACTGCCAGCCTGGGTATTTATGTCTTTTATTATTCTTAAACTCTTCTCTAAATTCTGTTCTTAAATTTTTAGTAAAATTATGTGACAATGTGCTATTTGTGTAGTGTAATCATGGATTTTAGAAATGAATTTTGTAACTGCCTTTAAATCGATTTATAATTTCATGTTCAAATTTCCTAACATCCACAATTGTGAAGTACCCTATCGCGTCGGTTTGACCATCCACGACTTTTCTCCCTTATGCTATAATTGCATTGTGTTGTATAACGTTATGTTCTTGATTTCACCTTGAGTGCTGAATTTTACTCATAAGACGTGTTGAAGTTTCAAAACTTAACAAATAATGCTGCTCTTTGATTTGTTTTTTTAATCACTTTTTTACTTTATCGGCTAGAAAATTGAAACTAAGTTTATTGGCCTACCACATATTACTAACAAGGTTAGCTAGGTTCATATCTTATTTGGTATCTATAATCTATCTAGAAAACGGATCAAAAATCAAGAACGATTAGATGATATATATATCTATATATATAGTCATTACGTCTTGTCATATATGTTGAAAATTGTTGATATGCCTTGATTCTTAAGTATTGGTTCTTACATTATGTATTTAGATGTCACATTATAAAGGTAATAATTTACTGCATTTATATCTTGCATTATGATATGAGTAAAGTATCTATTGATTAATAATCATAAATGATCAAATCTATTTTAATAATGGGAATGAATAAAACAAAATACTTGTATGTATCGGATGGTCTATAACAATGTAGTTGCTGTCACTTGGGAAAATAGATTATGAACTTGGGCACATGTTGGGAACTTGCGGTTTGACCGATCCACACAACAAAGTCACATGGTTGTATATCATAGATAATTTACTGAGTATGTATTAATGATCAGACTTGATTTCAACTTATTACTAATGCGGAATAGCGTATGTTGTAGTATATTACTAATGGATTCTTAAATATTGGATTAAAAGTACGTGTATGTTCGGTATATTTCATGATCACATTAATAGTAGTGTTGAAGTGATAGGATTGTAATTTGGTTTATTAAATCGAAATGAATCATCGGCCACTTGATGAATAAAAGTGATTAGGACATTCAATAGTCATTGACTTATTTTATCATTTTATTCTAGATAAAAAATACAATGAATTGCATACGAGGTTGACAATCACTATGTCTCTTATTCATCTTTTTGAAGGTTAGATAGCAAAGGACTTTTTGAGATAACTATTGGGTTCGGTATCTTTAAGATTCTGTCGCAATTGGGGGTTATAATGGTTTGCTAGAATCCACTTACAATCTATTAATGAATATCATTACCAACATATGGATAGACCAAAAGAATCATGCACGTAGACCTACTGATTTGGGATCTCTTGCACATACAATGTTACAAATTTGGACGATAAATTGATTATCAAATTAATTGACATGTAAAGTCAATGTAATTGAATAGTCTATATAATTCCAAGCTATGAATTTAGTTAATGATATTATATAATATTTTATATTATTTATTAAAATTAAATTAAATTGATTATATGTATTTACATATCGTACTTGATAATTAATTAATTTCATGCGTAAAATAATTTAATTAAATAAATTAATACAATTAATTGACTAAGTTTAGTTAATTAAATTAATTTGTAATATACCACTTTATTTTATTAAATTATAATATTTATTTTATGTTTGGATTAATTTATAAATTATGAAAATTAATAATTAAATTTGTTTAAAAAATTAAACTATATGAAATTGAACCATTTAGAACGTAGAAATTTACAGAACCAAATTTATAATAAAAATAAACCTAACCCTAATCGGTTAATTAGGATAAATATAGAAAATAAAATAATAAAACTAATTTTTCATGTCATAAAAAACGTGAATTGGCTGCTACATTGTTTTTATAAAAATATGGGCAGCCGACTTTTGAGGATGCAACACTTTGGTTTTATTGATTTGAGATTTTGGAGTTTTCTTTCATTCTTTATCATTCACATGGTTAGTAACTGTCCTGGTTCGATAGGAGTTCGTAAACGTGAGATTAGAGAGTCAATACTTGAGGTTTACATGCCATCCGTCTCTTAAAGAGACTATCAAGTAAGTATTTATTTGATATAAATATGTTGTTTTGAAATGCTAGTAATGGTTCTTGAAAAGATTTTATTGGAATTCGAGAAAATTTTAACCAATAATTCCACAGACGTGATTATGTTTTCAATGACAATTCTCTTCAATATCGAGATTACTAAAGTAGTCTTTTTGGTAATCATGCCATTACTGAATAGTTTGGATTACTGACATTTTTATTTGACTAACATTGTCTAAGAAGGCCAACTGAAGCAGTGGTAAAGGGTGAGGCAATGCTATTTGTTTGAAATGGATAGATTGTTAGAGCAGCAAGCAAGAATGTATGTTGTGCTAAACTAATCACATTATAATACTTGCATTATGTGAATCCAGATAAGAATCTGTGATCTGTCTAACTAGGTGAGTTGGTCTTTCTTTATTGGACTTGGGATTATATATATATGGAGGTGATAATTTATCAATTTAAAATTTATTTTAAAAACGATATGTCGCTAAGGAACTCTAAGTTATCTTCACGGGATGCGACTCCTTAAATTAAGTTTATTCCACCGTCCACTTGATTGCTTCTCCCAATCAAGCTCGAGTTTTTTATTGAACCAAAGTTTATGTCATCTCATTAATCATGCTATAGTTATTCAACTATATTGTTTGTATCATTAGTTTTACCGTTTTCTATAAACAATAACCTAGTAAACAAATGCGGATATACTTTCAAACACAAAAAATGAAAAAATGAACCAAAAATTTTAAATTGTTTATTAAAAAAACTAACTGAAAGATTAGTGAGCGAATGTATTATTATATGCGTTAATCTTCAATTTACTCTTGTTGTGCAATCTCTCCTTGATAGTTCTTACAAAACAGAGTTTGCTAGGGGGACTAACCGTGAGTACGGTGTAGTCTCTCCGATGTTTAAGTCAACGATGAATTTAAAAGAGGAGACATGGAGTTTTAAAATTTTGGATATTGAATGTTGGCCAATGAGGTCTTTATATGGGCTTTGTTGTGGTTGGGGGAGGGAGTTGTTTACCTGAATAGATTATTATCTTATAAATATGATAAAGGTAGATCCTCATAAATAGTGTCATGATTGGCAAATTAATTTTCTAACGGAGAAAATATAGAAGATAAAATATGAATTGGATTCCATTCTATAACAAACGCAGACAACTCTAGGCGATACTTTCGAGTTGGCTTCACCCTTCCTTATATGTTTGACTTAGTCTATATATATATATATATATATTTTTTT
>CAOJBI011045016.1:0-11126 GCA_948277035.1 Euphorbia corollata | reverse complement strand
TTTTTGACTGACCAAAAACGTCTATTAAGATAAATCAGAGTCAATGATAGCTCTAATCAAAGGTGGACATACAGAAAACCATGTCCCCCTACTGGTCGAAGAATCAGCTGCCCTAGCAAGCATATGAGCTGCCTGATTCGCGGACCTAGAAACAAAAACCAACTTAATCCGACTAAAAGCTTTTAAAAGCTTAATACAATCATCTAAAATTGCTCCTACAGGTGAGCGAAAAATAATACGATCATTCAACGCATTAACTAACACCTGTGCATCCGATTCAAGAATAATGTTATCAAAACCACAACTCTTAAGCCAACTAAGAGCCTCTCTTATGCTCAGAGCTTCCGCCATAGCTGCATCACCCCCGCCGCCCAACCTACAAGAACGAGCCGCTAAAACTGAACCGAAAAAATTTCGAACAACACATCCATGTCCAAACCGCGCACCGTGATCAAAAACACTTGCATCTATGTTACATTTTAACCAATTTCTTTCCGGAGCTTTCCATTTCGAAATCTCACGAGCACTAGACATAGAAGATACGGCCGAATTTGCTGCTCTCCATTCCGAAAGAAAACCCAACCCATGTCTCGATACTTGTGATGCAACCCGAAAATGACCATCCCACACCCACTTATTTCTTCGAGACCACAGTGCCCAAGCCACACAAGCCAACTCTTCCATCTTCGTCGTACCTAATCCAGCAGCCCATTTCCACCAGTCAGCCATCGAAGATACCCCAATCGGCCAAGCTTCACCTAAAACCTCACTCCAAACTGCAAGCGCATAAGGGCAGCCCACCAAAGCATGAAAACAAGTCTCAATACCATCACTACAAATGGAACAAATCTGTTGAACTTGAATATTCTTTAAACTCAAATTAGAAAGGGTGGGCAATGAATTAGAAGCAACCCGCCACAAAAACAAACGAACCCTTGATGGTAAATGAAGGTCCCAAATATTATTCCACACTAAATAATCGAAATTAGGAGGAATGATAGCTAAATTACTCGACTTTAGCAACTCATAATAGCAAGACTTTACTGTGAACACACCCTTATTCTCAAATCTCCAATAAGGCAGGTCGCATTTATCCTTAAACCAAGGTATATTAATTCGATGGATGGCTTGTTGTTCAACCGAAGAAAATAATGAAGAAATGATAGACTGATCCCAATTACGCCCATCCTCAGAAAACAACAAATCAACCGTTGAATCTTCATTACCTAAAGGAGCAGCTGAACTTATACGCTGAACTGGTTAATTAAGTAACTGGTTCACACAATTTAGATATTTATATTTATAAAAGTTCATGCATTTGCACGGGCTTTGAACTAGCACGGTAGGAGATGAATTCAAGTATCTTTCTTAGATGGTAAGCAATGAAACAGAAATTCTCTGTCCATGCAATATAACGTGACACTGACGAATCATCTGACGGGGTGCAAGGTCGGGTTGGAAAGAAAAGAATTATTTTTATGATGTGATGTTAAAAATTGTTTTGTAAAAGTTAAATGGAGTTGGAAGTTCCGTCTAAAAGATATATGAGTCCCTATCCGATTCAGCTTTACCGGGTAAATACGACTACTACACCTTTTAAATTAGAAATGTCGATCTGAACAAATACACTTGTTCTAAGATTTATGGTTCGTTTGGTTGACGGAACGACTATTCCGCGGAATAGGTGAATAATGGATGGAAAAATGTTAGAAATTGTAGAATATTTACATGTAATCCTTAAAGCGAACAGAATAACTATTATTAGATATCATACATGTCATGGAATAGCTATTCCTATGATAGATAGGAATAGCTGTTTCATTTTAAGGATTACATGAAAATACTCTACATTTTTCCATTCATTTTTCTTCCATTCCATGAAATTGTTATTCCGTCAACCAAACAAGTCATTAATTCAAAAATATCATTTTTGTTATGGTAATTCAAAAATATCTTTAATCATGTCATATCAGTTTAGTTTAACCTATTTCATTTTCAATTTACATATTCTCAGTGTATTAAAAAGCGCTAGGCGCCAGGCGGGAGATAGGCGGAGTCGGGGCCTAGGCGGGGATTAGGCGCTAGTTAACGGGGTTAGATGCTAGTCGGTGCAAGGCTACGATCCTTAAAATAGCGCCTAGACAGGGCCTAGACGGGCCTAGGCGGGGATTTTTAAAACAGTGTGTATTCTTATATAATAATACATTAAATTATAACCGTACATGGAAATAAAACAACTAAAATATAAAACATATTTGGGTTTTTCGCTGGTCAGGGCTAATCGGAAAATTCCGATAATAGGCGGCGGAGAGTAGAGAGAACAGAGTAGTAGTTGTTGTAGAAGTAGACAAAGGAAGCGATAGTCGGCGCTTTTGTCTTCACCGACCAATCAAAACGTCGCTTTCCCCCTTTTTATTTCCACCACCACCCACTACTCTCTCGCTTTTTCTTTATCTCTCTTTTTTTAATTAGTATTTATTATAATTATTTTTCCGCCTCTTTTCTATCCAATTTCTTATAAAACCCTATTGCTTTCGTCTTCAATTTCCTTTTGATTCTTTGTTTTCTTTTTCTCTGTTTAGTTTGTTTTTTTTTCTTCTGAAATTAGGCTCTTCCGGATTTATATTTTTTCGATAATCGGAAGGTGCCGTTTTTATTTTTCTTTTTCATAATCTGATCTAGGGTTTTTACCGTTAATTGTCTAAATCGCTTATTTAGTTTCCTGTTACATTATCTTTCTTTTAATCGGGGGATTATAATGAGAAGTGCGAGTGAGCAATCGTCGACTTTGGTGGTTGAGAAAGTTGAGAACGGCGGCGATTTGAATAAGGAGAAGAAGAAGAGTAAGCGTCGATCTACTCGTCGGTCTAAGCAGAATTCTCCTAATAAAGGTAATTACTGTTCTTGTCTTTTTAGATGCAGAAGTAGTCAATGATTTTACTGATAATGATTAATGAGTTAATTCTTACTATACACTCACTAATTGGTGAAATGACTGAATTTTGAGTTTAAGTCAAAGAGATGATTCTTCCTTGACTTTTTCCTCTGTCCCTTTGTGTTCTTTATTTTGTTGGTACTCCGTGGGTATCTGTGCAAGTTTGCCTCGTGGAGTATGAGAATTTCGGTAGGGGGAATAGTGTTTTGTTTCAATCAATTAGTAATTCTTGAAATGGATGGTTTTGCGCGCCAAAAGCATTATCCTGGCAAGTCTGATTGACCTTGTTTGGAATTATCTGCTGCATTTTGTTTTTTCAAGTGGAGTTTAATTCACTATTTAAGTGAATGATAACCCAATTAAACGATTGTGGTTTTTTTTCCTTATCGTGATTATCATGTAGCAGCATCTAGTTCATTGAATGACACACGCGGGGAGCTGTTACAGTCAACTAATGATGGCAAAACGAAAAATTATACATCAACAGATCACCCTTCATCAGGGCAGCCAGGTTCTGACGGTCATGCTTGGAGTGAACAAGATATGACTATTGCATCAAACGTTGCTTTTAATTCCATGCCTGCTATGGGCATAAACGAGCAAATTGAACACCCATTGCCATCTGACCTTAATGGACAAGCCCTTTCAAACTCGTGTCCTGAACCTATTCCTGGTGAAGTTCCCTTTGCTTCATCTAAAGACAGGAACTTGCTTCCATTTGATCAAGTCAATGGTGCTTCTCGGGGCAAAATTTTTGCTCCGTACTGGTCTGCTCAGGCGGTTGAAGAGGCCTTAGAGGTTAGTTTCATATCTGTTGGATAAAGAGCATAATCTGACATGTCTGTAATTTTATTAGGTTTGATGACTCGTGTTTTACATGAAATATCAACTTGTTGACAGGAAGGTGATGCATTTAAAGCATTATTTCGTGTAA
The DNA here is from genome assembly GCA_948277035.1 of Euphorbia corollata. Classification (NCBI taxonomy): domain Eukaryota; kingdom Viridiplantae; phylum Streptophyta; class Magnoliopsida; order Malpighiales; family Euphorbiaceae; genus Euphorbia; species Euphorbia corollata. Next base: position 7,257 of record CAOJBI011045016.1, on the reverse strand, counting down.
ATGCTCACAATAGACTTGAGGTGTGTATTATCCTGGTTGTTTTCAATGTTCTAAAGTTTTTATTATCGCTCTCATGGTTAGTGCTTATTGATTTGCGATGCTGGTTCATTTTATGTGATAGGCATACTGCAAAATTGAGGGGGTACCAACTGACATTCTCATTAGTGGAATTGCTGCTCAGAACAGAGCTGTAAGTCTCAAGTTTATTTCTCTATGGTTACTTAAATATTTTTGTGGCACTTCTTATGACCTGGGTGGGGTTTCTAATACCTATTCCTCCATTTAGGTTGAAGGGGATATGGTGGTCATCAAGATTGATCCATTGTCTTTATGGACTAAGATGAAAGGGTCAAATGGTCCATCCATCAATATTCCATTGGCACAAGATAGCAATTTAGCTGCAGATTCCCGTGAGGCAGCTGGTGGTAGCTACAAGGGAAAAAGCAAAGTGGAAGTCGGTGATGAATATACTGAGTTTGGAGATTTACCCCTCCAGGGTACTCATTTAGAAGTTAGTTCATGCACTACAGAAGCTGTTAATGTGGGGCACTCTAGTCAATTATCTCATATTCTTGTCAATGGGAATCACCTCTCTGCTTCAGATTCTCCACAATTTGGTTATTTTACCGGAAAGGATGCAGCTGTGAATGGTGTTGGAAGGCTATGCACGATGGTTAGTTCTTACCCATCAAAAAGACCAACCGGTATGGTTGTTGCCATTCTAAAAACATCCTCTCGTCGTGATGCCATTATTGGTTTTTTAAATGTTAAGCAATGGCTCTACTATAAGGAAGGTTGTAAGAAAGATGTGAAAAAGAACAAAAATTCATCTTTGTTCACCAGCCGTGACTATATACACCTTACTCCTACTGATCCAAAATTTCCTAAAATGATTGTGCTTATAGGAAGCTTGCCTGACTCCATCAAGGAAAGATTGGAGGATGGAGATGAAACAATTGAGATGGAACTCGTAGCAGCACAGATTGACAACTGGGATGAGGAAAGTCCATTTCCACAAGCACATGTCTCTCGTATTTTTGGTCGGGGCAGTGAAATGGAATCACGGATTAGTGCTATTTTATATGAAAATGCAATCTGTTGCTCTGAGTTTTCTCCTGAATCACTTTCCTACCTGCCGTGCAAGACTTGGCAGGTGCCAGAGGAGGAACTTAATGTTAGAAGAGATGTTAGAAGTTTGTGTGCATTTACAATTGACCCCTCCACTGCTACTGACTTGGATGATGCTCTTTCTGTTGAAAGGCTGCCCAATGGCACTTTCAGAGTTGGTGTGCACATTGCTGATGTCTCATATTTTGTTTTACCTGATACAGCCTTGGATGTTGAAGCCCGCCTTCGTTCAACAAGTGTGTATATGTTGCGAGGGAAATTACCTATGCTGCCCCCACTTCTTTCGGAGAACATAGGTTCACTTAATCCTGGTGTTGATAGACTTGCATTTTCTATTTTCTGGGACTTGAGCTGTGCTGGTAATGTTATAGATCGTCGGATTAGTCGCACAGTGATACGTTCTTGTTGCAAGCTCCCATATGAACTGGCACAACACATTGTTGATGGGACTGTTAATGAGGAAGGTTGTAATATGTCAGAAATTAGCCTGCCGCAGTTGCATGGCCCCTTTAAATGGTCAGATGTCATTAGTTCGATCAGATGTCTACATGAAATCTCTAAAACTTTGAGGGAGAAGCGGTTCGACAACGGAGCTTTACAGCTTGAAAGTTCTAAAATTTCTTTTCTTTTTGATGATTATGGGGTACCTGTTGATAGTATGATTTGTGAAAGACAGGACTCCAACTTTCTTGTGGAGGAGTTTATGCTTTTAGCGAACACGACTGCTGCTGAAATTATATCTAGAGCTTTCCCAGATAGTGCACTATTGCGGATGCACCCCGAACCTAATATGGGGAAGCTCAGAGATTTTGAAGTGTTTTGTTCAAAACATGGTTTAGAATTGGATATTTCTTCCTCTGGCCACTTTTATCGGTCATTGGAACGCATCAAGGAAAAGCTGAAAGATGATAGTGTGCTGATTGATATTCTGATGTCTTACGCTGCAAGACCGATGCAGTTGGCGACATACTTTTGCAGTGGTATCATGAAAGATAATGTGAATGAATGGGGTCATTATGCTCTTGCTGTTCCTGTCTACACACATTTCACTTCACCTTTGCGTCGTTATCCCGATATTGTTGTACATCGTTCATTGGCTGCTGCTATTGAAGCAGAGGAGTGTTTGAGTAGAAGAATGCCAGATAAATCGAAACCTGGGCAGCATGTAACAAGGTGTTTCACTGGTTTATGGTTTGATAAAGATGGTGCAGAGTCCGTAGAAGGGAGGGAGGCATTATCAGCAGCAGCATTCAAACATGGAGTTCCCTGCACAGAATCACTTGCAGAAGTCGCTGCTTATTGTAATGACAGGAAGCTTGCAAGTCGGCATGTCAAGGACGCTTGCGACAAACTGTATATGTGGGCTCTACTGAAGAAGAAAGAGGTTTGCTTCTTCTTTAGAAGGCCTAATACATCATTAGTCTCCTGAAATTGTCTTAAATTGCCTACTGCCCCCCTAAACTTTGAAAAGGTCCTAGTTACCCCCTTCAACTTTCAAAAGTGAACCGGGTTGACCCTTAACGCCACTTGTCAACTTCTGGTCAAAGAGAGAAAAATGACTTGTTTGAAAAGGCAAACCGGAAGTTGACATGTGGCGTGAATTCGGCAAATTGGTGCAACGGGCAAGGCAAACCGGTGCACTTGTGCAAGCTGAGGGGGTTAACGGCAACCTTTTCAAAGTTCGGGGGCAGTGGTCAATATGTGCCAAGTTCATGGGCTCAGTATTACGTCTCTTTACAACTTATCTAGCACTGTAGCAGTATCTGTCGCATGCATGTATATTTGATAGGGACAATGCAGGAATTATTTAATGTGCTCGAGTGTGTGAACTATGGCACCGATGAAAATTGGCTTTGAATACAGTGAAATGTCATGGTTCATGATCATATGCTTGTTTCGTCCATAGTGAGGAATTACAGATTTTTCCTTGGTTTGTTCTGCAGGTTATATTTTCAGAAGCTAGAGTTCTGGGACTTGGACCGAGGTTTATGTCAATCTATATCCAAAACCTAGCTGTAAGTAGCTTTCAAGCTAAGCATACTCTAATCATTATATGTTGTATAATATCGTTTAAGTAATACTAGTGCACGCATGATTACTGATTTCAGATTGAGCGACGCATCAATTACGATGAAGTAGAAGGCTTAACTGTGGAATGGCTGGAGGCTACATCAACCTTGGTGCTAAGTCTATGTGCCTACCGACGCACAAGTAGGAGAGCTGGCCCTGGTTATTACAGGGCAATAAATGAGGTTGCCTGTGTGATAAATCCATGCGACATGGAGATCGAACCTGGAAGAGTGGTTGGTGAATCTCAGAACAAGTGCAATACTGATCATTTAGGTTCAAAAGTCGATCCTCTAGTTTTCCCAATTACAGTGCGCCTTCTTTCAACGATTCCCGTGGCGCTTCATGCAGTCGGTGGGGATGATGGTCCTATTGACATTGGTGTGAGGTTATATGCAACCTCATATTTTAACTAAATAATAGCATGTGAGTTTTTGCAGCAACAAATCTTCAGTTAGAACCTGGACTTGTAGTCAGGAGCTAGTTTGATCATAAATGACCCTTTCGGCCACACTTCCTCTTTTGTTTTAATATTTACTGGTTTCAGCCCAACTCTTTGTTCATCTAATTTTTTTACGATCATCTAGTTGGGTTGAAAAAGTAAAAAATAAAAACCATATGCGAAGGACGGTCATAAAGGTTACTTTTACCGACTAAAGTGGCTCTTGATACAAGTACAGAGGCTAGCTAGCGATTGTACCCTTGGGCGAATGAAGGTTTGCAACTGCAGGGGCTCATTGAGAAAGTTAACTGAAGACTTTCAAAGTAATGCAGAAGTTTAGTGTGTATAGTTTGAACTAGTTTGATGAAGGCAACGATGTCTGGCTTTGGACTGAAACATGTGGATGGTGGTGTAGATATTAATGGCCTATCTGGTTTACTTTTTTGTGTGTAGCTATTTTATAAATTTGAACAAAAGCTGCTTGATGAGATGGAAATGGCCCTTGTTTTTTAGTTGGCTATTTCCGTCCATTACTGAAGAAGATGCCCTTAGGCCATGGTGAAGTTGAGGAAATTAAGTGTCAATTTGTGTTGTGATGTGAGTGTTGCTTCCCAATTATTTTTAATTTTGGGTTGGCCGTGGAATCTGAGAGAGAGAGAGAGAGAGTTGATGTTCAAGTGTTGGAATGAATGTGAACACTACAGTATCCAATAAATTGACTCATTGTTAATTAAGATTGTTGTGTTGTGCAATAATATTCACGTGATATTTAATTCATTATTTGCTCAAGTTAATTAGCTGTATATAAAATATCTTATTGATTGACGAAATACTTGTGTAACTCCAGACTAGTATGCCGGTTTTGACCCAGTCTTGCTCTTTTTGCAATGTCTCAGTTTCGTATTGATGAGTTTTAAGGCAAGAGTTTTCTTTTTTTCTTTTTTCAAATTGGTTAATTTTGAACGTAGTACAGATTAAAGATACTCCCGTTTTCCATGAGATTCCGGATCTCCATTCAAATTATTTCGTCACTACTTGTCTAAATATCACTTTCTTTTAGGACTGTCTAAATAGCACTCGATGACTCGAGACTTAACAGTAGTTGGATTCTTAAATAGGTTGGATCTTCAACAAACACCCAAATACCTCACCAAACTTTCTTTACCAAAAAAAAAATACCTCACCAAACTTTATTTTAAACGCTTCTTTTGTATATTTTTTTTTCCCTCGATGAAAGGAACAGCTTGAAAATGGCCTCAGCAATCGGGTGGTACGGACCATTGATCGATCTTTCCAAAGCCCAATTTCACATCGGTGACTTTGTTCAGCTACTCGTTTTCGTTCACCGCTCTACTCCCGTTCAGGTTTCTTCCTCTCTTTCTGCTTCCGTTTCTTAGTGTTTTCCCCTTGCCTTTGATTTTTTTAATCCCTTTCTACTTGTCGTCAGTACAAGCTATCAAATGGCGGAGAAGTACTGAGGACAGACATCCAGGTTGGTGATGATTCGATGCCCTTTTTCACTGTTTCCTTGTGGCAAAAGCAAATGGCGGCCATGGCAGCTGCTGGTGATGTTATACTGTTACAAAGTATATTCCGAAGCCCGTCCTTGTTGCAATTTTACGCTCTCTATTATTATATGTTGTTCCTCGAAATCATTTTCGGTTTTGAATTTCAGATATCAAGATAACCAGATTTGGAAGATTCATTGAGGCTACAACTGTTCAGTTTTCGTCCTTAGTGTGTCTGGTCCATCCTTGCGAAGTGCTTGATTCGAAAGGTGTTTTATTCACCTTTCGCAATTTATTGTTTATGCCCAAGATTTTTTTACAAGCCAGATCATTACGTGGACCTAGTCACCTAATTCTGTTTTGTGAGCTTTGTGCAGGTGTAGATGACTTGCTAAGGGAATGTAGAGTCGGGGATACAACAAAGGATAAGCTCCTCAAAGTTATTGATTGGGTGCAGCGGATTGGTTCTTCTCTTTGTGGCATTCGGTCGAACAGTTTTCAGGTATCTTTGTTTTTCTTCTATATTTCTTTTTACCTGATGCTTACTATTAACTTTCTGAAGCGCATATTCAGCGGATGATATTCGGTGATTTCTTGCCCCAATTTTGTGCTTTCTTTATCCTTATTGTGCTTTGATTGGATGGATATATTAATTTCAACAATTTTCTGGAGTCCCCATTCGTTTGTTGGTTCTACCATTAGCAGTTCTTCCATCGGAATATGAAAGGAAAAGACAAGATGTACTGTGAAGTAATCTGTTCTTGACCTTAGGCTTGTACCAATGGATTACACAAGGAGCATTTTGGTAGTTTTTTCTGTGCTGTTATTGTTTGTGCCTATGAACAATTACTGAAAACTGAATCAACTTACAATGCAGAAGAAACAGCTACCAAGGAACTGGAAAATACCGGAACAGAGTGAATCTCGGGACTTGTTCTTGCTTTCAGAAGTACTGTTCCTAACGAAATCCTGTAAGGTGTCCTTTAATGCTTCTGTAGGTGAAATTTTCCTACCAATTACATGGAGAGCATTGCGTGATTCTGAGAAGGAAAACATGTTTGTTAGCAGAAGGATAGTGACACTTGAGGGTAGTAATTTGGCAGAAGATTTTACATGTATTGGTTGTCAATCGTGTGGTTCTCCTTTGGACTTAAAAAATGGGTAACAAAGACTATCTGCTATATTACCAACCATTTCCCTGCTGTGAAATTCAGCAGTCAATGTTGTTACTTATAGTACTTTGCTGCAGGTCCATATTTAAACATACTTCTGCATCATACTTTTGTCGGAAAACCACAGATCATCAGCATGTAGTAGGCACGATATACCGGCCCTTCATGGTATTTAGTCCATGGTTATTATATGGATCTCTTGTTGAATTGCTAATAGCATCATGTTGTTGAATTAATGTGGTTTATATTTCAACTGCAGCTGTATGTGTGGGATGAATCAGAGTGCATCCCGCTACTGGTAAGGAATAAGGCTGCAGAGGTATTGTTTGGAAACCTCAAGGCTGAAAGAGTTTATTCTTGCTACAGAGGGAAGAAACAGGATCCTAATGTAACCCAGAAAGATGTTCATCCCGAGAAGATTAACTTCCACATGATTTGGTTACTTCTTGTTAAGATGCTGTTGCAACAAGGGAAAAACAGTCCCTTGAAATTCGTAGTAGCAGTAAACCATAGCCTGGATATAGAACATGGAAAGTTTGAAATGGTTTCGATGTCCGTTACTCGTATCGGAACCAAATGCGCTTCGTGCTAATGAAATGGTGATTGGCCGAGAGTAATGTACACACATGGCACATATGAGAGAAACTTAACAACACTGAAGTTTCCAGCATTTGGCAACCCTTTCCGGAGGCTACTGCAACACTTCAGCACTCTTTAGCAACATTTAGCAGCACTTTCCAGCCTTATATGCCATTTTCAGCAAGCTACTTCGCATGCGCTGCCTTTTTCTTGCAAGATCTGGCTTGTCCAACTTGCGGGAGCAAATTCAATCTCTGAAAACAACTTTTTATCTTAAGAAGTCAACATTACCAGTTCTTTGCAGAACTTTCTTATACAATACCAGTAATTGTTAGGTTTTTATACTGAACAAAATAAAATT
>CAOJBI011043938.1:0-11126 GCA_948277035.1 Euphorbia corollata | reverse complement strand
CTTAAATCCAAATTAATTTAATTTCAATAAGCCTGAGTAAAATTCATTTCAATTATGTACGTAATCAATTAATATGGTTATTTGTTCACTCATCTAGTATTTTACTTGATATACCCTTATATTACCCCATGTATTACAATTACATGTAATTCAATATTACATAATTTGTATATAATATAGAAATCAAAAGAAGTAAATAAATTAAAGGTTTTAAAATGGATAAAAATAAAATAATCATAATGAATTGATGAATAATTAAATAGTGAAAGACATCAGAAAAATAATAGGATATATAAAAAATTATTAATATAAATAAAAGGAAGAACATGGAATTATCATTAATTGAGGGAGTTGAGATGGATAATGAATCGGTGAGTCGTTTTTTTAATAAAAACAATCACAATCAAATGAAAGGAAAAATATTAATGAAAGAGGATGGGTCAAGTTTTTTTAATGATGGACTAATTCACTTAAAAGTCCAATTGTGAGCCTAACCCAACCCACCTTCTTCTTCCTTCTTCCTTTCCTCTTTTTACTTCTCTGCAACTTTTAGGGTAGACCATTTAACTGTCCACCACTACTCCGACCATTAGTTTCGGTGACTGGGGTGGGGCAGCTGCCTTACCCCGCCCCACCCTTCCACCGCCCCTGCTTGCTAAGTAAAGCGTTAAACATGTATTTGGCCTTGTTGGAAAGTCTTAGTACACAAATAGATCTGCGAGATGATTCATATATAAATATTGTGTAAGCGGCCAACCACACAAAGAAATTTTTTTAAAAAAATATCATAATTGTTAAGACAACTGAGTATTGGGAACTCCTTAAATTGTTAACGTGCACTTCAGTTAGCTTGTGTACCGTTAAAACTTAAGAGTATAGTATTACAATTTACTTGGTAAATGATGTGGGTATAGTACCATGATAATACGTCAATTTGAAGTTTTGAGAAGCCATGCCATCATTATATTTATTACGTACTACCCCTACCTCAACTTACACCCAGGGATGGGCGTAAGCCGAATTTGGACCGGATCCATATATATTTTTATGTATAGGATCCAAATCCGGTCCATATTCATTGGATCTATAGAATTAGATCACATATCCATATCCCCAATGGATATGAAGGATCCGGGTCCAAAACGGATCTTTAAAACATTAAATTCAAGAGATATATATAACATTTATATATTAACAAACAAGACATTAATTTATTTTATGGTAGACTGAGAAACTGAGTATACATAGATTAGGATTAGAAAATGTGTCTAATAGTGAATACTTTTTAAATATAATTTTCATTAAAATTATTAATTAGTAAATACTTAATTTGGATTAGCTACTAATCTAATAATGTAACTGCGTAAATTACTCCTAATTAACTAAAGTGATATATGTATACCATATTTAATTAGGATTAGTATTTTATCGTTTTCTTAAACGTGTATATGTGTATATATATGGATCAAAAGTACCCTATACCATATTTATATTATTAGATCCAGATCCTACTCATGGATTTTAAATGTTAGGATTCATATCCTGAAAAACGGATATGGATCTACTAATCCGGTCCAGGTCCAAGATCCGCGCACATCCCTACTTACACCTCAAAAAAAACATATTTCAAAGTATAAACTCATCATATACCATCTGTCATTAATTAATCACAATTTGTTAGAGTTGGAATTGAAATTTATTTTGAAGTTAAATTAGAGTACTTGTCACCTGTAATATATCAAATATGTTGCATACACTCAATATGCATTTGCGTGGCAACAGCAATGAAACACAAAAGTGGAATGAACCAACAAAGTCATAACAAACAACGATCAAAGGAAAATTCTCGAATTTATTGACATATAGATATCAACTTTGAATACAATAAGGTTAAATACATACCTAGCACCCTCAACTTGGCTTGTTTCATCACTTACCCCCTGAACTTTCATTTATCTTCCACAACCCCATCAACTTGGCAATTATGCACTCCACAGCCTCCTCAACTTGACAATTATGCACTCTACAGCTTAATCACCTATTAAACATCTATAAGTATATCCATTATAAATATCTGAATCACCCATTAAAAATGAGGACCCTTATAAACATTTAAATTACTCATTCAGCTCAAGGGGGCTGTGGAGTGCATTATTACCAAGTTGAGGGGGCTGAAGAAGACAAGTGAAAGTTCATGGGAGCAAGTGATGAAACAAGCCAATAAAAATAACTAAAAATGAAATTGCTTTCATTGGACACACTCGAATAATACTTATCATGTATTATAAATATAAAAATTACAATAACACGTGAAAAACGGTGGTGGATTATATATCACGAGTTATAAATAACTTGTACGATGATAATGCTAGTAAAAAGTATTATTGTAAGTCATATAATTTAAACAATTTAGTTCGTATTCGATTCAAAGTGCATAATTTGTTAATTAGTGAGAGATGTGGTAGTTTTTGATGTTATTATATTGAGGATTTTATTGTGTTTGATGCAATAAAACAAAAGATAATAGAACAGATTAGATGGGAATAAAATGAACATAATTTCATTTAAATTGCTTGTGTTTGATAGATGTTTAATGAGTTGGGAAATTAAATAAATATGTTAAATTGGAATATTAAAAAAAAGATATTTAAATACCTAAAGTTGAATCACATTGAACGCATCTCTATCAATTTCTAGGAAATAAACAAAACGCTTGTGAAGTTGCCAACTAACATAGAGCCAATCGATGTCAATGTCACAATATATTACAACACAAACGTCACTTTCTAACATAGTTGTTGGGCCCATTAAAAATGAGGCTTAGAAACAAAAAGGGCCCACACAAAATCCCAAATACACTCAATGGGCCTACTTCCACCCACCCTTCCCCCTTTGATTTCCCATCAGTAGCTGGACTTTTTGCACCCAACTGTTTTGGGGGAAATATTTCCGTACTGGAACCCCTATGGTACTCTCTCTAGGATGCCAGGTACTAAATTTTCTCACTTTCTCGATTGTTATGTGAAAATTATATTGGGTTGTCTTTATTCTTCTCATTAATTATATCAAATCAATTATTGTTGATGGTCTTATTTTTGTTACATATGAACTTTTGTTTTTTACTGTTTACTGATCCATCCACCCGTCACCCCATCCAAAAGTTTGCCTACGAGCTACTTTCATGTCTGACTCAACAGAATTCAATAAACCCAAGTTCGTAGGGCAAATACACGTACACATGAAAATGAACACATTTTATCATTTTTTTTATGATTATAGAAAAGGAAAATGCTAGTAGGAAACATAAGAGTATTGCAAAATTTGATACTTTATAAAAAAGGGTAAGTAAGTAGACATATTTTTGACTCGAATTTAGAAAGGGAAAGTTTTAAACATGGATTGAAACTAACTTTTTGACTTAATTAACAATTTCTTTTAAAACTTACAGGTTCCATTCAAACCTTTTACCTGCTTTATGTTTCATGTTCATTTTCCAATATTGTGGTTTCAAACTCACGATCTCCAGCTTTTCAGCAACTTCGTCCATCCAAAATCTCACTATTTCAAACGATTTTCAACATAATTGGATTCTTCTAGCTCAATTGTTACTTCTCATTGATTAAAATAAGGTTTTTGAACACCTAAATCTGCTTAACTACAAGATTCTATTTCTGTTAACGTTGATTTTGTTACAAAATATGCAAACAATGGTGAGCAAGCCATTGTTGTGAAACAAGCAAAGAAAGGAAATGTTTCAACAAAAAAAGTCTCAATTACAAATGATTGAAGAAGAGAAAACTCAAATACATTACGAATATATATTAGATTAAAATTGATTGATAAAATGATTCAATCTGGTAATAAACTGGTACGCATATAGTACGAGTAAAAAATAGAATCACGAATCTTAAAAAAATTGTTATCTGGTACTGGTAGGAACCAAGTATAATGATTAAAAAAACAAAGTTCTGGTGAAAAAGTACTACAAAAGAAATAGAAAATCAAATATCTGTTAAATAAAAATGCCTCAGGAAGTGATTACAACAAATGTGATATAAAAATCTACAAAGTATTGAATTAAGTGGGTATCTGATAGGCTCAACAAATTGTGTCAAATATAGTATGGATCTGGTAAGAACTTATTAGGTAACTAGTAGGAACACAAAAAACTCGTATAAAGGATTCAAAGATAAGAAGTCTAAGAAATAACTTTTTATTCAATGATGCATGTGAAATCTAACATAATTATTCCACATGTGTATAGCAATAAAAGCTCGTCTTCCACCAAACCAAGAATATCATATCGGAGTTCATGTTGCCTCGAACCAAGAATCATAGACTTCATCACAGAAAATGCCCCTAAGGTTGCGATAAAAGATGCGAGAGGAATCCATTTCCCACAATTTCAGTACAAGTAACAACAAAGAGAGGCAAGGATAATAATTTCAAAACTATTAATGACTTGTATAATTAGCTATAGTTCTATTAAAAACACGTAGAAGTTATGTTTTTTTATGTGATTTAGAACGAGTTTGTAACAGTTTAATTAAGAACATGAACAAGTTATATTTTTGCTTTTTTATGTGATTTAGAATGAGTATGTAAATAATTCAATTGATATCAAGAAAGTTTGCCTTACATTTGAAAAGTGGAAAATAAAGTAACACATGTGGTAAGAAACTAGCAAGAAACCGGTAGGAACCTATTAGGAGCTTGGTAGGGACAATTGTTTAGTGAAATCTAACTTATAATCGATACAATAACTAAGAATTAAACATCAATAAAAATGAATTTAAAGTGATTTGGAGTAAGTTTTTAAACACCGGATATAATTTAACTAGAGAAAGATAATAAAACATGTGAAAAAGATCAAGTAATTGTATGCAAAATAGGTAGGCAACTGATAGGAATCATACTTCATTGAAAGTTTGTTAATCCATGAAATTTATGTTGTAACGTGTTTCTACTATATTTCATGAATTTGCTTGTATCCTATCAGATACTTTCAAAAACTTTTTTCAATTGTTCAATATCTGGTATGAACCTTATATTTCATTGAAAATTTGTTCAATTCACAAAGTTTATATTTGTGACAAGTTTCTACTATAATTTATAAAAAGAAAAACTAAAATTCGACCATATACGTATCAGATACCTTAAACAACGTTTTTTCAACTGTTCAACATTAGGTAGGTACCTGGTACGTACCATATATTTCATTATTATCATTCAAAACAGAAACTCAAAAGGTATAAGCAAACAAAATTATGAATTAAGAAAACTTGCAACATCCTATCATATACCTAACAGTATGTAAGGAAATGGAAAATGTAAAATTAAATATAGATGTACTAAAACCACATAAATATCTTTGATTATTGTCATTCAAAATAGAAATTCAAAAGCTCTTATCAAACAAATAAGTTGCGAATCAAATCAAAACCTAATGAACCTGAAAGCAAAACTCCAACAATTTTATATCCAATAAACTTCAAATCCTTAGTCCAAGATCCAAAACTATGCAGGAAAATCAAATCATAGTAAACACAATTTAATAAAAAGTGCGCAGACCTAATATGATTTAGGTATGATTTAAATTTTGAGCAGAGAACAACGAATGACAGCCAAAATGTGAAAAGAGACTGATTTGAAAAGCAGAAAGAAATCGAAACAGAGAACTTAAAATGATTATAGTTATAGAAAGCAAAGAATGGATAGAAGGGCATGATAGTAAATAATTGGCCAAATACATCAAAACACCCCTCAACTTGGCTTCATCCGCTCATTGTCACCCCCAACTTTCAAAAGGTCCGGATACCCCCCTCAACTTGGCAAAAATGCACCAGTTTGCCCCCCTCAATGCCACGTGTCAACTTTTGATTGGAGACAAAAAAAAAATCAGAAAATAACATCTTTGAAAAGTCAAACGAATCATATTTTGACACGTGGCGTTGAGGGGGCAGATCGGGTCACTTTTGCCAACATTAGGGGGTTAACTGGACCTTTCTAAAATTGTGGGTGATAATGGGCGGATGGAGCCAAGTTAATGGGTGTTTTGATGTATTTGGCCTAAATAATTTAGGCAAACCGTTGAATTTTATCAATTTCCCATTTAGAAATTGACCACAAAGTCAATACTAGGCCTGATATAGTGTTATGTCGACTTGACTGAGCTTGCACCAGTCTGGTAGAAACGGAGCTGATTGATGAACAAGTCTGCGTATTAGTAAATTCTTTTGATTCACATTTCAGCATATAAATATGAAGGAAATGCATATTTATTCTCAATAAATAAAATATAAAAATGAAAATCAAGCAAGACACCAAACTCTTTACAAGACAGAGCAGTATGCATAATTTGGTGTTGCCAGTACAGGGAATTTTACTTCTGAAATGCAAAAATCAGTTACATTAAACAGAAATAATTGTAAGCTACTATGTTATAAGGATCTCTGAAGGTTGTCTATTGATCTAATTTATCACATCAGAGGAGAAAATGGAGCTACTGTTGGCCGCAACAACAAAAACAACTTTTATACGGTAATACTGCTGCAATGTAATAGAAGCCACCTAAATGGATAGGAAAACCCATAGTTGCGCGCTTTCGAAGTCCATTTACGTATTACGAGCATCAAATTACCTGATTATCAGACTTCATTCTGACCAAGTATAAGGAGCACGTGCAACAATTAAATAGTCTCCTCGCATATCCTTCGCAATTCTTATATCATTGTCTTAGTTAACAGATATGAACCTGAAGATGTGGCAAATCCAATAATTAGGCTATTCTATAATCATATTGAAATGGCAGAGCAGGGATATATATTTAAAAGGTTATAAAAAAAGACTAAGAAGATAATGGTGTTCCTAAATCCTAATATGGGAAGTTCTAGAACCAAAAACTCAAACTAAGAATTCAGGAGACAAATGCCAATTGTTTGCTGTTGCCTGTTGCAAAGAAATTGCAAATGACAGTTGAAGCAGGATATGTCAGCTCTATTGTAACAGAAAGTAAAGGCATTGAAGGAGCTAAGTCGAAAGAGCAATATAAGCAGGCTTGCAACGAGCAAACACATAGAACATAGATAGGGTCAAAAAGATCAAATCAAAACGAAGACATACTTCGCAGCCAGTTTCGAGATGTGGTAAAAGGGAATGGACTCACCCAATACAGAGCAAAGGTGGTTATTAAAAACTGATCTTTCGTTGACAGTTTATTAAGCACACTTACATGACAGTAGGGCATCAAGCCTAGCCTTCATTCTTTCCAGGCATATGGAGCACGGTCAACAACTAAATAGTCTCCTCTGATATCCTTCACCACTCGAATATCATCATCAAGGTACACAGACTCAAACCTGTACGAAGTATATACAAATATATAACTCTGTATAAACATGTAGAAGAAAAGCATAACAGATGCAAATAAATAAGCCAAACCCTTCGATGTTTTCTTTGTCAAATACCCAACAAAATCAGAAAGTGGCAATCAGTGGTACAGATTAAAGCAACAGTTTTTGTTTACTGATAGTCTGATAGACCACCAGTGGCCTTTTAAAATCAGAATTGCATAAACATCACAAGAGTCAAGACTAGACACCAAGAGTTCCTAAAATAACTTTTGTTTTAGTTACCAAGAAGGATATATCATACCAAATTTGTATCTTTCTCCTCCAAGAAGCCTTTCAAACTACAGTTTGGATTCACAATGCAGTGAGTACAATAATATGAAAACAAATAGTAACAATTGGACATTGCTAATATTAAAAAGGGAGTGACTGAGGTCTTGATCTAGTGGTTAAGACAGAAGTTGTGGACTCTAAAGGTCCCGGGTTCGAGTCACATCTGGGAGGGTTGGGATTTTTCGTTCCATTTAATGTAAGCCCAAATGAAACAAATTTTAAAATAAAAAATACTAGAAAGGTATATATGTATCCATCTATTGGCAGTTCATTATTGACTCGATTAACTCTGAGCATTAAATGAAAAATGACTAGATAAAATTTCCTAATTTGAATTAGCCATGTTGAACCTGAACTTACATTCAAAACATAGCTAATCACCGATGGCTCATTGCTTCAGACGAAAACATTATCCAAGAAGGAGATATACAATCAATTGCGGCTAACAAAACAAATTAAAACACCAATCACATATCAATGAGCAAGACTTAGCTGTTTCTAATTGTATATCAATCATTCGTTTGCTTCTACAATGTAAATCAACATAGTATAATTGCAAGAAGAGGAACTCACCAGCCCTGCCCAAATGGAGGCAACGGAATCTCCCAATTTTTTCCCCTTAGAACCGCACTAGTAAATCTGAAAGCAGTAGAATTTTGAAACAAAGGAAGAATTATTCACCAAATGAAGTCACGGATGAACATAATTCCACAACCAAAAAAATAAAAATTCGATAACTACAAACTCCAATTAAATACCTGAAATTCACTCTCTGAGACGAAGCAACCTCGATATTGGACCGCACAAAGAAAACACCATCAGGCGGGAAAGTGATAACATTATTAAGAGTTTTTTTCTCCACATCAATCACCTGCAAAACGTCGCCGGCTTGAGTACCAAACAACGGCGCCTTCTCTATAATGAAGAGCTGTTCTTTCTCGGTGGTCCACAGCAAACGCCAAGTGGCAGAGAGTGAAGCATCGGTGGTGATTTTACCTTCCCCTAACTGAGCCATGGCATTAATGGCTTGGATAATTGAGGCTCGTTTAGTGGAATCTTTCTGGGTTTTAAGGCCGCGTTCTTGGTCGGAGATAAGGCTGAGAAGATGCTGTTTGGCTGATTGGGATTGGGTTGCGATGGAGGAGCAAGTGATTTTAGAGGTGTGGACGGAATTGGGGGTGAAGGAACTTCGCGATTTCAATGGAATAATCGGAAGGGGAAAGCAGGTAGCCATTGGCAGTATGTGAGACTCCTGACGAGCAGGGATAACAAAATTGGCGCCTCAGAAATATCATTTTATTTATTTACTTATAAATTATATAATTATATGTTACCAAAAAATGATATAATAATTTGTATGCGGTATAATTTTTGGATAAGGTCATGTTCTTTTCAACTTCTGAAACCTGAACTGAACTAAACTTAATTGAACTGAACTTAACTTAACTGGACTTATTTCAGTGTAAATTTATAACTACACATACCTGAACTTAACTGAACTGAACTTAACTGAACCAAATTAAAGGTGAAAAGAACAGGGCCTAACTTCTACTTAAGTAAATGGATGATATGGAAATGAAATGGTTTTTAGTATTTTTTAATTTAATATGATATAAATTAAATGGGAACTACAAATATATATCTTAAATTTGGAAAAAAATATGCTGTCCTGTCCTTAAATTTCATAGTTTTAGATTTATGGAAACCACAATGTAAACAAACTACGGAAACAAACAAAAATTATTGATTTAGTACCATAAAATAATATGAACCAAAGAAGGGTGAAAAGTAAACTAATTATATAAAAAAATTTATAGTTGATAATATATACCATATTCATTAAAAAAAAGGCCAAATGCATACAGAACCACCTGAAGTTGGCTCAAAACGCCCTCCGTCACCCCAAACTTTCAACTTTGACACTTTACCCCCTAATGTTGGCAAAACGGATACAATTTGCCCCCTCATTGCCACGTGTCAGTTTCTGATTGGTTTGACTTTTTCAAAAATTTCAAAATCTTTGAAAAGTCAAACAAAACAGAAACTGCCACGTGGCAATGTGGGGGCAAACTGTATCCTTTTTGCCAACATTGGGGGGCAAAGTGTCACAGTTGAAAGTTTGGGGTGGCGGAGGGCGTTTTGTGCCAAGTTCAGGGGGCTCCGTATGCATTTGGCCTAGTTAAAACATTACAGAAATGACACATAAAAAATAAAAGAAAAAAGAAAACTTGCTTAATCCAAGCCACAAGGGAGTCTGCTTATAATTTGTCCAGATAAGTTCATTATTACCCATTTGTATACAATATACGATATTGAAATCAATGTCACCAGAACAGACAGTGATAGTTCAAGAGAGAGTGTACCTTGAGGATGATGAATCTGACTTAATTATCAAGGAGTAAAGGATGGGCATCATATTTGAATAAAAACGCTGTTTATAAAGTGGTCGTATAGTTGCATGAAAATTGCGATTCAAACAAAGTTCTGAATCACTCATAAGGATTTGAAATGCATCTGCTGCAGATTTCATCAAAGAGCGATGCATTTCTTGGTTGCAACTGTTTTCCAGCAAACCATGTTTCGATGGAAAACCAACAATTTCATCATACGGTAGTAAGCACTTCACGAGAATTTGAGCTATGTCTTTGACCTTTTCATTTCCTCGCATTAACAAACCTTTTCCGATCCATGCTAAACCAACAATGGCAGGGAATTGAAGCGATAGACTTTTAGAATCACCATGGAACAAATTATCAAGATGAATCTCTTCCTCGCAGCTTGTTGTACCACATCTCTCAAAAGGATCATTGCTGAAAGAACTCAATAAATTTGAGCTAAAAATTATATCCATTGCTTCTTCAAAGGTGCAATCGCCTGAAATCCCTGTAACATTAGACTTCAGATCTAATTTGTTAACAACAGAACCCAATGCTTGAGAAGCAACAACACAGCCGTTATGAAGGGAAGCCATCAATAAATGCAATACGGTTCTTGCATATGGAATGTGTGTCTGAGGATGCAGTGCTATTATCACAGATGCAAATAATGAACAAATCCATTCATCTCTACAAGAAAAATTTTCTGTTCCTACGGTAGGTTTAAACTTGTCTAGCTTCACTGCAGTGTCAGCCATGATTTCCAGTTCTAAAGAAGTGTGCGATGAAAGAATGGCGTAAGCTTTACGAATTATTAAATTCTGGCTTTCCGTTGAACAATATGCAACTGCAAGCTTCATAGTCTTCATTGCTGCATCAAGAAGTTCTTCCTAGAAAAGTAAAAAGGTTATCAATACTCAGGTAAAAACCAAGAAATTCAAACTAGAATATATTCTATAACCAATATAAAAAGCAGATATTGTTTTCCTCTCACCGGTGAAAATCAATATTAATGTTTATAAGAAAAGTTCAGAAAAATCATAATGGCAACGTTACTTTTTCCAGTACG
>CAOJBI011043896.1:0-11971 GCA_948277035.1 Euphorbia corollata | reverse complement strand
CTACAAGAGGAGATTCAGAATGGATTACAGCCACCGTAACTATAGCTCTTACTGCTGCGCTTTATTCTCTGTATTTTTGCAAGAAGAAATCAAAATCTTTGAGCTTGAAAGTTCGGTCAATTCGTCCTTGAAAAAAAGTGCTGCAGAACGACAAGGTCGTAATAAGAGCCCAAAGGGTACTTCCTTGTATAGTTGTATTCCCCTTATTTAATTAGCTGCAATATTAATTGGCTAATGAATTTGTTGCTGATTAATTTTAGGCACTGAGGGATGGTTTAATACAATCAAAGCGTGAGCAATTGGAGCAGACTTGTTATCCAATGGCACCGATCGGTTTTGCTCAGTCTTGCTTCTCTACCAGGTAAATCTTAGTTACTTTATTGAATGTGTTTTCTGATTCTTAAGCACATTCCAAAGGGGAAAAGATGAAATTCAACTAGAAGATGATATTTTTCATTGTAAGAGGAGAGATACATTTCAATGTGCGTGTTCATGGTTCATTGTAGTATAGTATGATATGATTTTTTAAAAATTGTTGTTTGGTTACATGGTATAGTATCATATGATTTTTTCAAAATTGTTTGGAATCATGGGAAATCATCAATTTCATGATTTAAAAAAATTAGACTTTCATGGTTTTATAAATCATGAGAAAACCATGGAAAAAACCATTGAACCAGACGTAGTATATTAAATGGAAAGAATATCATACCATGAAAAACCATGAAATCAAACAACGGGTAAAGATAATGTAACTTATTAGATAAGTATACACATACTGGCCAACTTCACCTTAACAAGCATTTTAGATAATAAACTTTAATTCCTAAGTAAAAAAATATCGAGACTAGACAACTGATAGCAAGTATCTAAAACAAACTGATTGAACAACCAATCCATTCGAATTGCTTACTTGAATCTTATTGCAGTAATTTTTTTCAAAACACAGTTCAATTGACCACAGCAAGGCCGTCTAGAATCTAGATCTGAACTTGTAGAATCTTTTTACTTGAATCCTATTATTTTCACATTTTCCATTTTCTCCTTAGAGTATTTTTTTCATAAATCATGTGAAGGTCGTTATACCATACCATACAGTGGCGAATTTACATATAGATGGGTGGAGTCCATGGACCTCACTCTTTTTTAAAAACTAAGGTCATCTCCAACTCATTGTTCTATATTCTTACTCTAAACTTTATTTTTACAGTTTTTACTATATTTATACAGTTGCTACAGTATATTCAATCCAACCGATTATTCTATTTTTCAATTTTAAATGAAGATTCATTTCATCAAACAATATTATTATTATTATTATTATTATTATTATTATTATTATTATTATTATTATTATGTTCTTCTTATAATTATTTCACAAGAATATTCAACTTTTATAATTTTATCTTGTCATGTTTATTATTATTATTATTATGTTCTTCTTATAATTGTTTAACAAAAATATTCAACTTTTATAATTTCATCTTGTCATGTTTATTATGTAATTTTAAAATTTGTTTTTAGAATTTATAATTGAATAATATATTGACGTAATGCATTTTATTTTCTATTATTTTATCTAGCTTTTAAATTTATTGTCTATATTCAAATTTAACTAATATAATAATAATTTTGTATATAAATAAAAAATATTATTATAAATTTAAATAAAAAAATATCATCATAGAAGTTGAATATATTAAATAGGGTAAACTTCAAAGAAGGGACATGTGGTTTGAGTCATTTTCAAAACGGGTCTTGTGTTGACTATTATGGATCTCAAACGTGGCAAGGGGTAATTTGGGAAACTTAATATCCAATACAAGACCTGTTTTGAAAAGGACCTAAACCACATGTCCCTCTTTTGAAGTTTACCCTATTAAATATTATTTATAATTATTTAAGACACATACAAAGCATTATTAATTCATAAATTATAATACAATATTAAAAATACAAATATTTGCGTTTCCTGCAAAACCTTTTAAAATCATCTTATTTGTTTTAAATTGTCATTCACCCCCCTTTGGACAATTTAACTTGTTCAAAAGGTCCAACAAAAACCCTTTTGAATGAGTGAACTAGTCAAAGTGGAATTTTATTGTCAACTGGCTTGTTTAAGACCATACAATAATTTCTTCAACCTACATACAACATTTGGAATAGAACTGGACACACGCAGAATCATATAAATTTCTTGTTCAAGACTACCATGGAGAAAAGCATTATAAGATATTAAACAATTAGAGATAGAGAGAGAGATCGAGAGAGAGAACCGAAGAAAATTTCCATTATAAGAAGTAGAATGAGTTACAGTAAAGATAATGAAGAAGATGCATATATCTTGCTCTTTATGTCTATTTAAAATAAAATAATGTGTAAATGCTAAAATACCCATGTATATTTTACACGGATCTTGATGATTAATTCACCATGTATTTAGGATCTTTTATTTTTTATATGCATATAGTTGAATTAAAATAAATTTATTTGAATGTACACTTATAAGGTCTATTGAATTTAAGTTATCTTCTAATTTTAAGTCGATGAGATTATGTTATTTCTTTTTTTCAACTACAGTTATTCGAATTGAAATTGAAATGTATTAATATATAGGTTTTGTATTATATGTGTTAAAAACTATGTGAAAAAAATTGATTGATAGTTCTCTAAATTTGAAAATGAATGTTAATACATATATTCCAATATATTTTTTTCTCACCGCCTTTTAGCCTGTATCTTTTTAACTTTAAAATATATTTGATGCAAAAAATTCTAATCTAAAATAGAATTTAAGTTTTCTTTTAATAAAAAAAACGTAGTTAGATTTCATTAAAAAAACATACTTAAACTTATGGACTAAATAGTTAATCAGTCCAATAGAAAAGTCGCATTAATAAATAGATAGTATCATGATTGTTCATGCTTATGATGTTATGGAACCAATTAATTCAAAAGCATAAGATGGTAGAAAATGTCTAAATTTCATATTCATGTTATTATTGACACCTGCATGTGAATGTCCCTTGATTTGAAGTAAACTTGTTCACAGATCGGGCTATCGGCCTAGCCCAGCCTGAGCCCGCTTCAATGGGTTGGGTTTGGACATTCTTTTTTTAAAAAGCCCAGCCCGAATCCAAGTCCGACAAAGTTCGAAGTTTTATGAACCATGTTTGATTTTTATATAAATATCAAAATCCGGCTCGACGAATAAATTCTTTATTTTTTACATATTTTTATATTAAATTTGTATTTGTTTTAAATTTTTAAATATTTTATCCTATTAAATTTGAGTATGATAGATGTTACCAACTTTTGGCATTAAAGCGTTGTGATATAACCTCAATTTCCAATTCTTCAAAGTCAATGCTATCATTGCCCAAACCATACTTCAAAATCAAATACTTTTGGAATACCAAAAGCATTCATTTCAAGCAATTGAAAGTTTTTGAATTTGGGTCTATATTTCAAAGAAAACTTGAATCTTGAAAATGAATTCTAACTATTAACCAAGGGGCAAAGAGTTTTCACTTATAACAATACTATTTAAACTAAAACTAAACTATAATTAAGTTCAATAAATGATGTAGAGGTTAGGGGTTTGAAAAGATGCCATGATATAAAGAAAGGAAAGGATGAAATTGAAAACTAGGAGAACCGTGGGGGTGGGGCCCAGTAAGAGAGGCGCTTTCGGAAAATGCCAGGTTTTGACCACTTTTGTTTGGCTTTGAATTGAAAATACGTACGTCCTTAAACCAACTCAGATATCTTCGGACTCTTTACAAAAAAAATTTCAAACGTACTCGTTGAGATGGTGTTGTTTTAGTGCATTATTTACATATTTTTCACATGCATTATTTACATTTTTTTCACATCTTTATATATTCACTTATTCTTCATTGATATCTACTCTTTTTTTCTTTCAAAATGTGTCTTTTTAAGTTCTTGAAAATTTTCTAAATAAACATCGTTTTCAAATTCCGATACATATATTAAAATACTTTGTCTGTTTTATCATTATCAAATACACATTGAAAATGATAAAAAGAACAAAGTTTTCAATCGAATATGTTAGATTTTTGTTACAAATATATTCTAATGGTTTATTTATTGATATTTATGACTCATTCAAACTACTTAATAACCTATTACTTTGTTTGAATAGTTTTCTAACACATTCTATTTTTTAGATAAACATTTTCGCATTCACTTTATATGTATTTGAATCCAATTCGAATTCTGTTATATCATATTATGCGATGAGAAATCCCCTTTGTGTTTTTCAGATATTTACGACTCATTTGAACTACTCATTAACCTTTTACTATGTTTCTAATATGATTTTAACACATTTGTCTTTTAGGGACAACAGCTTTGTATTTATCTTACATGTATTACAAACATAGTAGAAATATAGTAAAAACATTATAAAAACTTATTGGAAACATTATAAAACGTATATAACAAGATTCCACTAGAATTTTAATAGATTGAATAATTTTCAATGAAATATAAGATTTCTAACTGTTTTCTGCTATGTTTCTGATAGATTTGTAGCATATATCGAATAATTGAAAAAAATTATATCAAAATGGATGGTGTTTGAAAGATAAAAATAGACGATCAAAATATAGTAAAGCGGTTGTGAGCACGGTCCGCCCGGCTCGATGATGATTAAATACCTATTCACAAGGAATATCCATGGTTATAACCCCTTCAAACAACCCTCAAATATCCAAAAAAAATAAGCCCCAATAGATAACTGCCATAAGTTATACCTTGAATAAAGGTGTCAATCACCTACTATATGCACTTTTGTTCATATTGTGCCTATAAGAATTGCGACAGCGATCCTTAGATATCTAACTGTCGGATTGTCGTGAAATTTTTCCAAAAGGTTATTTACATCCAGATCTGGTTTGACCCGTGGGTTTAAAAGCAGTCATTCGATTGCTTTTCAATCTATAAGCCCTAACAGCCTCAAAATCGCTCAATCGACTGATCCACGTGTCAGCCCTGGGAAACCCTAGCCTGACTCATCAAACCTACAATATCATTCGAATTATTAATGAGTTGATCGAGTTTTTGAAAAAGTAGTCGATCAAATGGTTTCAAATTCCTATATATACCTAATGATTTCATAGTTTCAAACACATATCAAAATCATTTCTTTGTCCATTCTCAAAAAATTTGAATTTTCCTCCAAAACCCTGTCCAAAATCATTTTTGAATCACTTCAAAACGCATTCCAAAACCATAAATATACCTAGTATAGTCTCCATCCGTTAGGTAGCCTATATTACATTCAAAACCCTGCCCAAATAATACTAGCTTCGACCCTATAAACATAGTATTCTTGAGGTTCCGCCCCAAATATTATTAGCTTTGAAGCCCAATAGTCATAGTGTTCTCGAGGTTCCACCTTAATACCATAGCTTCGAAACCATATAGTCAGAGTGTTCTTAAGGTTCCCCCAAAATACCACTAGCTTCGAAACCCTAGTTTTACCCAAATAATACTAGCATCGAAGCCCTATAGTCATAGCGTTCTTAAGGTTCTGCCTAAATACCAATTCAAGTATTTCGATTCTTGCATGTACCGACCTTTATGACACTTCAAAAGGTAACCGAGGGTAATTTGAATTTATTCTCACTTTTTCGTATTCATTTTATTTTCTAGCCTAGAATTATTAGTATATAAAAAGTATGAGTATTAACATGTTTAAAAAATAAAAATTGGTACAGTGATAATATAAATATATTTGTAAAACATATATAATTGTAATGATATAACATTATACTTATATCTCAATTTTTCATGTAATTACATTTTTTCTATATATTATATCATGCCCGATAGCGAAATTAATTTTTTTTATTAAATAAATGTATAAATATATAACAATAATATTAGTATTCTTCAATCGAACTTGAGAATGTATTTAAAAATGGGTTTTTTTATGTTTTTGTACATCAAAATATTTTTATTTATGCTTTTATATGGAAAAAAATTATATATTTTGTTTTTACTAGAAAATACTTCTTTTGAATAATTTTTTTTTTCAAATTTTCTTTTACCGGTTGGTCTATAACCTGGTATAAGACTACAATCTTATACTAGGTATAAGCGTATAAGAATACAGTCCATAACGGGTATATGCCATTCGAACGATGGTTTTTGCTAGTATTTCAAAAATACGTAATTGCATAAATTAATGGAAAATAAGTTTAATAAATGTCTTATACTACTCTTATACTAGGTATAAGAGGTAGTCTTATACCAGGTATAAGGCTGTCCGTATAAAAATTGAAACATTTTTCTTACAAAAATAAAAATAACAAAATTTTTATATTTAAAAACATAAATATGAACTCTTACATGTAAAAACAAAACAAAAATTAAATTTTCATGTATTTAGTTGTGTTTAACCCACCAAATTTTAGGCTTTAGTAACTCGAACAAGAGCCAGACTTTGTAAAAAATAATGAAAAAAGTAAACAGGCTAATGAAATCATAAGAAATAATACTATTATTATTATTATTATTATTATTATTATTATTATTATTATTATTATTATTATTATTATTATTATTATTATATGAGTTCTTCTATGATAATTTTTCTTGCTTATTTTACAACTATCATAGTTGGATTAAATTTCACATTATTACATCAATGACAATGCAAATTGCAGGGCAAAACAACTATTTCTTGAAAAAACAACAAGTCACTTGTATAGATTTAAAAACAAATCTTAAAACTTAAAAAATCTGTATTTCGTGCATTCAATTTTCTTCGACTGAAAATGGATTATTTATTAAAAAAATTTGAAAGTTGTTATTTTGAAATTCAAGGATTTCCTTCTTGAGTAATGGGAAGCGGGCTAGTCCCCAAAAATGCCTGTTCGTTTGAAGTCAGGGTGCGCTTTTTGTGTGTAAATGGAAGGAAAGAGCATGTGATAATACCTCTTGATGGAAACTGGAGCAGGAGATTAGAAGACGAAGTTCATGATCCTCAAACTCATCTTTTACACGGTTTGCTTCATTGCAACGGATTTGGGCATTTGCTCTGCATCAATGGCATAAAAGGGGGTTCTAAAATATTTTACGGAAAAGAAAAAATGTAATGGACCTTGTGGATCGTTTTTGCTCATATTTAGGAGTTATATAAACTTAATTGAATTAGGCTCTCTTCTCTTGGACTATAATTCAATTAAGTTAAGTACGGTTAAGTTCAATTCAGTTTATTTAAGTTAAGTTAAGTTAAGCTAAGTTCAGCTACATGTAGTTATAAATTTATATTGAAATGAATTAAGTTAAGTTCAGTTCAGTCTAGTTAAGTTCAGTTCAGTTCAGCTTTCAAAAGTTGAAAAGAACAGTCTTATACTAATTTCTGATTTATTTCAATTTTTATTTAATTATATCAGAAATTTATTTCCTAATTTGCAAGAAAATCCGTGTGGAAGATATTTATAATTAAAAAATTTACAAGAATGTTTTTTCCTCTTAAATTTGATTCACATTTAATAAAATAATTTATTTGATATACTTGTGTTATCAACTGAAAAATAGTTAAATTCCGTATGAAACAAAGAGTGAACTTCGATAACAAATTGATAAAAAAAATGTAATTTAATGTTATACAATATTGAAATAGGAGCGAGTTCTTTTCTTTTGCCAATTAATCTTTTGCCAATTATGTTGGTTGTGAAGTTTAAATCCACAACTTCATACACATTGGATTTTCTAATAATGACGGTCACTTTACCAAAGCCTAGTAATTTTTAATAAAAGTTTTGTTAATATAAAGAATAATTGTTTTAACAGATATTTTAACATAATAGTTAAAATCTAATATGAGATTCATACGAGATAAAGTGAAATTTTATTTATATTAAATGTAAAGCATTTTTACAAATTTGGTTGGAGGAAAAGATTAATAATTTAGCAATAACAATATAAGGTCATATTGTGATTGCTTTCTTAAGTTTGTGTCTTATTTTTTAAAACTTTCCTTAGATTTCAACCTAAGAAAATCAATAACTCTAATTAAAAACTCTCTCACGGTTTTTTTATCAGTGTTTTTAGACTTTTTATCTTAGTTCATTTTATTTTTCAATTTAGAAATTCAACGCAATATCAACATTTTTTCATAATCTAACATTTTATTAATTAAGAAATAGACTAAGTATAAATAAATTTATAATTTGATTATTAAGAAGAAATTTAATTTTATTACGAAGTAAAAAAAATAAATTATTTTAGTGTAATAAATATTTTATTAGTCTTGAAAAAACTTACAGATGACTAGTTTTTGAAATAAGATGAAGCAGTATTAACCATTAGAATTAAAATATTTTGTTAAAGACTAAATATGTTCTTGTATTAACTTTTTACACTTACCACATATTATGATGACAAAATTGTCCATGATCAATAAAATTAATATTATACATCCTTATAAATAAAAATTAAATTATATTTGATTTCACATTGAATAAATAATATATTTAATTTAAATAAAAATAAATATATTAATAATTAATTACAAAAATAAAATTTTTAAAAAGTAATTAAATAATTAATTTCTATAAACTAAATTAAGAGAACTATACAAATTTTAAAAAAGAAACTCGATGAGCGCTGAGACGTTCAATTTATCATTAAGATATTTATAGTGTTTGATTTTCTCTTCAAATTCTGTATCATGAATCCACTAAATTGAATCTGATTGCGGTGAAAAGTTATTTTATAACCTTCATGATCATCATGTAGCTATTACAATGCTTTGTAGTTAATGTGTGATAGGCTATTCAAGCTATATATTAGATAGTTCATTTTTTTATTTATGAAGTAGTTTATTTTTACTTCCAATAAATATAAGATTTAGAAACAAAATTATGTATTAATAATATATTTCTTTATTTTGACACGTTACACATTATCAAGAAGACAGCCGTGGAAACAATGACGCAACACCCTGATATTCATTTACATCTTTGATTTGAAATATCTTTCAACAATGGGCATGCGTTTATTTTTTGTGTTTCAAAGTTCAAAGAATGAGTAAAATCTGCACGGATAACTAAAAAATAAAAAGATACAGCTAGTATTAGTAAAAAAGATAATGAAACACTACACGTGTGGTACACAGTAAACGAGGGTTAAATCACTGGCTATAGCCGGTCACTGCCATTTTAATTACAAAACTTTTCAGTTTAATTATTATTTAAAATTATAATCAGTAACGTGGCTAGCCTTAAATCAACTTGTTTTTCTACAATCATCATTTGAATCTGGTCAAATTTTGAGTTCCAGTCTTATCCCTGTCAGTCCAGCCCTATACGTAACCAAAACGTCTGTATGGACCAATCTGACAACGGCCTTTACGTAATTTCATCCCTCCGCTGATGCAAGAGAACAATATTTCTACTGTAATTGAAATTTCTTTTTGAGAGAGAATGAGACACTAATGCTAATATTTTCAAGAGATTATTCTTTTGGGGCTTCCATTTTACTTGCCCCAAATGCAATTGCAGTAGCCATTACAGTAGAATACTCTGCAATTGCTTCTTCCAGTTTCTAGGTATGGTTTTAATCTTTGCGCATCCAATTGATTCCAGTTTTTCCTAATTTTCGTTTTCGTCTTTCCACATTATTTGGGTGTTTTCTAGGGTTCATTATCTGTATTTCGCATGCTTTTGGTTCCCTTTTGATTATCTATTTTTTCCTTATCTGTTTCTTTCTTTTTAGGCGATTGTAGACGGTGCTGATTGCGAATATTTTTTGAGAAGATTGTGCAAGTTCTTGTGGATTTAGGGGTATTTCGATATGCCTATGTATCAGCCTCATATCCATAGAAGAGAAGGAAACATGAAACTAGATGTAGATAGCGGTGGCCAAATTCTAGATCTGGAAACCGCCGTTAAGGATGGGATTCTGGGCGGCACTCGTGGCGGGTTAATTTCTACTGCCGGTGCTGAGAAATTGGATCTGAAGAAAATGATTGAAGAGCTTGAATCAATTGAAGTGCCTTCCGTGTTCATTTGCCCAATCTCATTGGACCCTATGCAAGACCCGGTAACTCTTTGTACTGGCCAGACTTACGAGAGATCCAACATTCTAAAGTGGTTCTCATTCGGCCATTATACTTGCCCCACTACAATGCAGGAGCTTTGGGATGATACGGTGACGCCAAATAGGACTCTACAACAGCTGATTTTTAGCTGGTTCTCACAGAAATATTTGGCCATGAAGAAGAGATCAGAGGATGTGCAAGGGAGGGCTATCGATCTTTTGGATACTCTCAAGAAGGTTAAGGGCCAAGCCAGAGTTCAAGCCCTAAAAGAGCTTAGGCAGGTTGTTAATGGACATTCTACGGCCAGGAAGTCGGTATTAGATAATGGTGGAGTTGGACTTATCTCTAATTTGTTGGGTCCTTTCACTAGTCATGCTGTTGGATCTGAGGCAATTGGGATTCTATTGAATTTGGATCTTGATTTCTCATCAAAAGCTAATTTGACACAACCTGCCAAGATTTCTTTAATGGTGGATATGCTTAATGAGGGTTCTATAGACACAAAGATCAACTGTACAAGATTGATAAAGTTGTTAACAGAAGGGAAAGATTTTGATTCCGAAAATGTGTCAAGCTTGAGCCTTCTGGTTGGTCTCCTGAGGTTGGTGAAAGATAAGCGACATCCTCAGGGTGTGTTAGCTGGCCTTGGTTTGCTAAAGACATTGTGCTCTCTTGAATCCCTTAGGAACTCAATAGTGAACATTGGGGCCATTCCTCAATTAGTAGAACTATTGCCCGGTTTGAATAATGAGTGTTTGGAGTTGGCCCTTCATATTCTTGAAGTTCTTTCCACAATTCCAGCGGGAAGTAGTGCTTTGAAGGATTGTCCTTCCACAATACCTAATATGGTGAGGCTATTGATGAAAGTTTCAGAGAATTGCACGCAGCTCGCATTGGCAATATTGTGGGCGGTTTGCAAGCTAGCGCCTGAAGAATGTGCTGCACTTGCTGTGGAGGCAGGTTTGGCTGCAAAGCTGCTTCTCGTGATACAGAGTGGTTGCTGCCCTGAACTAAAGCAGAGGTCAGCTGAGCTCTTGAAATTGTGTAGTTTGAATTACACAGCTACCATCTTCATTTCCAAGTGCAAGCTTACTAGAACGATACAGTGATGTGTAATTCTGCGCTTTGTTGATACTTAATATCTATCTTTCCTTTGTGGAAAAGAGGTAAAGGGACCAGAGCCAGCGGGATTGGGGTTTACAAAGGTACCCCCTTTCTCGTGTAAATTCAAAGTGAAGTTCGTTGATACAATCTAATGGCTCAGTCAAAAGAACCTAATGAACTGACTGCAGATCTGTGTAATTATTGTTTTAATAATCTTTCATCTAGAAGCCGGTGTTTGCCAAAATTTTCCAATAAGGTGGCGCTTAAATGGCACAGGTCTGGCTCTGCTGGTGTGATAATACAAGAAACTCCTGAAAACTGTGAAATATCTATCATTGGTTGAGGAAAGGAGGAGGGTTTGGATGGTGGGAATACAAGAAAAAGACGTCGGAAGCGAATTCTTTTAGGCATGTTTCTCTTCTCCAACTCTTAAAATTTTGCAGTATGCCTTTGTGTCTCAGGCTTTTCGACCTCGCGTTGTGAGGGTTGTTTGGAGTTGGGTGCATGTATCTGCTTTTGAGTCTTAATATTGTAGAGTTATACATCCTAGATATGCTTATGCATAGTGAATACCCTCTTGTATTTTGTAAATGATGCTATTCCATTTTCCCTCTTTAAATTTTGGATTTAGGATAGAATCTTAATTTGTTCTTTCTTTTTGAAATAAAGTTTTCATTTTGATTTGAAAGATCGTGCCTACTGCTTCAATTTTTTTTTTAATTTTAGTAAGGTCTTTTACCTGAATACGAAGTTAACAAGAATTCTGATACGTCAACATGATGTTGGCTC
>CAOJBI011043758.1:0-20908 GCA_948277035.1 Euphorbia corollata | reverse complement strand
TGCCCAAGTCAGTTTGGAAAAAATTATATCATTCTTGCATTTTTTTTCTTTATTCAGCTCATTGTAGATACACATGTCAAAGAATTTGTGAGAATTTTGATTTCCATTGATAGTGATCAAAATGTTATTTTATTTGATTGAGTGATTGAGATAGTACAATAGCATTTCCTTTGTTTCAGTTAATCGATTTTATTTTGTAAGAGATTTGTTTTACTTTTGTACTGATTGACAATTCTGTATAAATTAATAGGTAAGTTTTTTATTTTTGCTTTATTATTTTGAATCACATAGTGTCAGTAGACAACACTAGTGATATATTAATGGTATATTATGAATCAGGCTGTTTTATAAGCTAGGAAAGCTCCCTTCAATCCAAATATTCACCATTACAATAGAGAGACTTATTGCATTAGTTGTTCAAAGAACCGTTACAATAGGTCATTCTATTGCAACGGTTGTACAAGTAACCGTTGCAATAGCTCGAGCTATTGTAACGGTGACCGTTACAATAGCTTGAGCTATTGTAACTCTCTCGAGCTATTGTAACGGTGACCGTTACAATAGCTCAAACTATTGCAACGGTCACCGTTACAATATCTCGAGCTATTGCAACGGTCACCGTTACAATAGCTGTGACCGTTACAATAGCTCGAGCTATTGTAACGGTGACCGTTGCAATAGTTAGAGCTATTGTAACTATTGCAACGGTGACCGTTGCAATAGCTCGAGCTATTGTAACGGTGACCGTTACAATAGTTAGCCATTGCATTTAGCATTTCCTTTGTTTCAGTTAATCGATTTTATTTTGTAAGAGATTTGTTTTACTTTTGTACTGATTGACAATTTTGTATAAATTAATAGGTAAGTTTTTATTTTTGCTTTTTTATTTTGAATCACAAAGTGTCAATAGACAACACTAGTGATATATTAATGGTATATTATGAATCAGGCTGTTTTATAAGCTAGGGAAGTTCCCTTCAATTCAAATATTCACCGTTACAATAGAGACTTATTGCATTGGTTGTTCAAAGAACCGTTACAATAGATCATTCTATTGCAACGGTCACCGTTACAATAGTTAGCCATTGCATTAGAGCCAAATAACCGTTATAATAGACCTAACGCAATGGCAGTATCTGTAACGCTTGTGATTTTGCTAATGTAACATTAACGTGACCTATTGTAACAGTTAACACACCAAATGTAACGTTAAACTGATGTTACAATTGTGCAGTTATGTAGTAGTGAAAGGTTTTCATGATACATATGCTTCAAGTTGCAATCAATTCAATATGAAGGTCTTCATAGAATTCCTTGAAAAAACTCTTGAAGTTGTGCTCACTTCATGCATTAGGTGAGTAATTTTGGGAAACTTGACAAGGTCTTCCTAGTCTTATTATATATAGTTTTGTGCAAATATATCTCTCAATGATGAATGATAATATCTAAGCCTTACATATTCTTGTTTATCTGAGAAGATCTTTTCTAACCTTGCTTATTTTTTATTTTGATTGGTTTAGTGACAAAGCATAATTAAAATGTTGGAGAAGGGATTAAGATTTTATGATTGAAATTCTTGTCTTGATAGCTCTTCAATGCTAGTGATCACAATCATATGCATGATTTGTTAAGAAAAACATTTAATTTTTTTTTCTGAAGATCTTCCCTAGCTATTTGAACTTGTAAGTGTGACGCAATCTCCTTTGTGTACAATTAATGTTGGTAATCATGCTAAATAATTACCATTGTAAAGTCTCTACAAACTAGATGTTGATATTTTTGAACAATGATGAAAAATGGAATTTGAAGACTTGTGGAACACTTAGTAGTAGCTAAATCTTGTATGACTTATTAGCTAGAGTTGGCTTTTGAGAATTGGTATTATAATGATGATATACTATGCTTAATTATCATAAATAATGTATATGAATGAATTTACCGATAAATGGAAGATATGCAACAAAAGGAAGTCTAGACACAATTGGGAGATTTTTTTAGCAAGTTTCAACAACGGTAAGTTTCGCAGTGGCTATTTCAGAATAGGTGTTACTTCGGCAATTTTTAAAAACAAAATGGACATGGGGGATATTTCAACACATTTCTCTAATGACTAGTTCTTGACTCCAACAGCTAGTTCCTACAAGCATTATAAACGCAAATCAAAACCAAAGGGAAAACTTGTGAAAGATATTCATGTGATATTACACGTTGTTATTCGAGAATTTAAAATCTTCATACAATTCTTTCAAATTGATCAAAGACAGAGCTTCTTGCACTAAACCATATGTTGGATATGTCAACACCCAAAAAGTATCGCCTATTGTCATGAAAGTGTTATCTTAGGGGAACTTGCTACACTTTTGAAAAAAAAAGAGTAGGATAGAGCGATGAGGCCATAGGTGTCTATGCCAACACTTTTAGTCATTTGTGGACAATAGCAAAAAGTGTTGGCGTAGGACACTTTAGTAACACTTTTGTGACTTTTACGACATATCTAGGTGTTGGCAAAGGTATCCGGAAACAACACTACCACATGATGTGATGACACTTTTATATTAAATGCCAACACTTTCTATTATTACATTTTTCTTCTTTGGCAACATTTATCATGTAAAAGGCAACATATTTGATTATTACAATTTTTTTATTTTAACAACACTTTTAACAAATTAGGTAACTCTTTTTAGTTACATTTTATATCAATAGTATCTTATTTTTATAGATTAGCCAACACTTTTTTATTTGATGCATGTCTATATAGTTTAATCATATAATTGCATTCCTGTTTAAGTCAAAATATAATTCAATGTCTCATAATTCAATAATAACACAAACGTAAAACATTCATAAAGTAGTAATATAACATTCACAGAGTACTGATTGAAAATACTAGTTTCATTCGAAAAGAATAAACTAGAAATTCACAAAGTACTACTCGTCTCTATTAGGAAGACACATTATCATTCTCACTTGAGCACTCACCAAATGCATCCAAATTGAGGTTTAAAGTGGGATTTTCTTGTACCAATTTCCTAACAAGCCATACCATTTCTTGGTTCATTTTTTATCTTTTGGTTTATTTTCTCCTCCATCTCTTCCTCCATTTGGCTCCTTGGTTATTGTTTTATATCTTCCAACCCAGAATTGCTTGCAAAAAATTTTCATTTTTCCTTTTTTAGCACTGCATGCCTACCAACAAGCCAAGAAGCTTCATGCGATGACTCACCGTGCAAAAGTTGCTCTACACTTTCAATGTTTGCATCAAATGCACACATATCTTGAATTGTAGACTGCAAAGAAAAGATTTATCTCAGCAAAAAATATATAAAGTAATAAATGACAATATATTCATGTAGAATATTGCACAAAAAGAGAACTTGATATGTCAAATTGATACTTCCTAGCAGCATAAACAACTAACAACTTAATTAACTAATTGATACTGCCTAGCAACATTTTTTCTAGCTTACAGATACATTGAATGATGTAAATAAACAAGTGGGTCAAATGTATCTATAAGCAAAAATATGATTGTAGAAATATATTTAGAATTATCTAAAGTATCAGAACCTGAAAATTATTACCCAACCAAAAATAGTGATTAAAGACAATTCTACGATTCAAGTTTGAACTGTTTCTTTCCTTTCTTCATTCAAAACTCTCTACATATGAAGGGCAAACACTACATTTAAAAGTATAAGAAGTTACATAACCTGGAAATATCAACTACATTCCAAGACTGATTAAATGCCAGCAATCCAATTCAACCCTCTACCTTCTATTTTTTCTTTCATTTTACTACGCAGGGAACCAAAAATAACTATTTTACAGAATTACATCTAGCTAAATAACTATTTTACAGAAGTACATCTAGCAGCAATACTTAATTGCAAAACATATGGATAAAGTCAGGGGAGAATGAGTCGCTACAGTTAAACATGCATAAAATTATCACAAGTCCATATCTTCTTAAATAACTCACAAGAAAAACATAAAATTAATCATATCTGTCATCTCACTTCCATCTTAACATAAGCAACAATACTGAGGCAGCTAGATCCAATAGGGTGATTATTCGCAAAGCAAAAAATGTGGTAAGTAATCTAAAATATTGAGAAAAGTCACAACCATTAGCATACTAAGAAATAGAAGAAAATATGATGCAAACTAACTTATGACTTAAAATAACATAAATGTTAGTTCCTCTATACTTATCGGAGGTAACTTATAAAGAACATACTGAAGGAAAATGCGACTTAGCTTATGTAGAGACATAGCATAAGCAACTGATAACTAGCTTATAAAGAACATGCTAAAGAAAAATGCATCTCAATTTATGCAAAGGACATAGCATAACATTCCTTTTACCATTCGATAGTTCATTACGTCAGATTGGGACTTGTACTCACATCCCTCTTTTTGTTTACACGTGGCGAGGAACATTTCTGCTTTCGATGGTCCTTCTCCATTGGGGTTTGCGAGTTTTTGATATAAAAGAAAAACAAATCAAATGAAGTTCAGTTACTATAATTCCAAAATTAGTAGCTTCACTTGTACCAGCACAGAAGCTTTTAGAGTCGTACTATAGATTAGCTTATGCTTCAAAGGATTTATAAAAGTCAAATCATTGTAATCAATTTATTGGCTACTAATAGAATATCTCCAAGAAAGCATGGTATAGTGCAAATAGTCAATAAATCACAAGCCATCAACGATCTCAAATAATCAAACATTTTTCAGTTGTGGTTCTATGAGGTATGCGAAATAAGCGAGCATTTGCTTTGTGATAGAGTTGTAAGGAGAAGTAAAATTGTAAGGCCACGAATTTTTAATTGGAAGCCATTCGAAAGGAAAAACGTCAAATGTTCATCTCTGATAACATTTTCAGTAAACCAAGTAGCACTGTAATTATTTACTTGAGTTGATTATTTTTAGTTTATTGAACAAGCACTGTTTATTGGGGAGTTTTTGTTAGAAGCATATATGTCACAGTAAGTTTTTTATATAAATTCACTGTATATAAAAAATTATTAGAAGCGAACATGTCACATATACCTGAATATGGAATCAGTATATTTGTACATATAATAGTATATTTCATATATATCTTATATAGAAATTAAATAATATAATTTATAAGCAAATTTTATTTTAAATGTATTTTTATCCATGCATATGTAAATGAATAACTTTATATTGTTTTAAATATTTGAGCTTGAGGGAAATTGAACCAAACAGAAAGGAAATAGAGAAGTTCCGTATGCAATGCTATTATCCATCATACGTGACTGGACTTGTGTTAGGGGATAAAGAATATGTTTCTCCTACAAATGTTGTTATAGTGGAAGTGGGTAGTAATGTGATTGGAAGAGTGTTTAATGTGATAAATAGATTGGAGAGGAAGTTTGACATGATGAAAGATCAAGTGACAGAGATGGAAAATAACATGTCTAGAAAGTTAAATAGGCTGCAGATGCAAGTCAATATCTTGCAAAATGAACTTAAACACAAAAATGTACATTTAGTCCATTTTTTGGTTAAGTTTATTTACTTCACATTCAATAGAAAAAAAATCAAATTTAACAAATTAAATAATAATTTAGAAAGGAAAGCACCAAAACAAGACAAGCAGCAAAGATGATGACGAAATTGAAAGAGAAACAGATAAAGATCCCACAAAAGATGCAATGGATGCTAATGCTGAAGATGCAATTGATACTGATGATGATGATGAGGAGGAGGAGGAGGAGGAGGATGAGGATGAGGATAATGATGAGAATGAAGAGGAGGATGAGGAGGAGGATGAGGGGAAGGACACAGCAGAAGATTAAGAAGAAAAAGGAGAAGAAGAAGGAGAAGAGGAGGATGATGAGGATAGAGAAGGACAAGGAGAAGCAGAAGATGGTGATGAGGACACAACAATAAAAGAGGAGAAGGATAAGGAAAAGAATGAAAAAGAATGAGAAGGAAAATAAGATGATGTCAATGGTGACAAAATTACAGGAAACAATGAAGACGATCACGCTGATATTGGTAATGTTGTTGAAAAGGTATGCATTAGCTTATATTGGTATACTTTATATTTTTTTTTTGGAAAAGGAATGCATTAGCTTAAATTGGTATACTTTATATGAAATTGCTTATATTGTATATGATGCAAAGATAAAAGATGATAATTTTAAAGCAACACATGCTGACATGTTGAGTGACATTGTCAACCAGGTAACTAAGTCATTATATTTCTCCTAAAACTCCTGGTATACTTAGAATTATACATTGAAAACAATATGGTATACTTTTACTTGATTTGGGTTAAGTTTCATAACCTGAAAGATTTTAAAAGTATACGTTTTTTTCGAAAAAGTATACGCCTGTGTATAAATAGTATACGTTTGTATGGATAAAAGTATACGATAAACCTATTCTCAAATCTATATGGTATACTTTTGATATTGCATAAGATGTGCATGCAAAGACTACAAAAGAAAATTTTAAAGCACCAGATGATGTGAACCCGGTAACTCGTTAAATATACTTCTCGTAAACTTTGAATTATACATTCTAAACTATTTGGTATATTATTACATCATGGCTGCAAATATCATATAGGATGTGGTCACAAAAGAAAACAGAAAATTTCCAGATGATGACATAGCTAACATAGTGAATGATATCATGAACCAGGTAACTCATTCAGTATATTTCTCTTAAGCTTGTGGTATACTTTGACTTGTACATTCAAACTGTTTAGGTATACTTTGAATAATCTTTCTATATAATAAAAATAAACATTTTAATAATGTCCATATCACTAATATTTAATCTGTGAAATTTGAAGTATGATCATGGAGAAAATGATGAATTCTGAGGCAAAAGGCATTGACAATGTAGAGGCAAAAGGCATCGATAATGATGAAGAATAAAAAACAAGCGAAAGGAATACACAAATTGTTGTTTATAGTCAACCAGCAACCATTTTTAAAGGTTTAAACATTCCTTCATTTGACCTCGGCATATCGCAAGCTATTAAAAATTGCTTGGATGACAACGAAAAAGAAGTTGTTGCTTTGGATAACATGGGAGTATAGGTATGCTTTCAAATAAGTTATTATAAATTTTGAAATTGATTATATCAACATTCTAAAATGAATTACAATAGGATGATGATGATGAATCTTTTTTGGATAAAGTAGACCCAGCGGTGCTTGGTAAAATTGAAGCTGAGAGTTATGCTCTAATAGAAGTTCAAAAATATATAATTAATGTGTGTTCTGTTAAAAATCGAACATGATTTTATGAAATAATCAGATTTCATGTATATTACATTTATATATTATGTCTACCATTACAGGGACCAAATGTGGTGCAAAAAGTCGAAGATTATTCACTAGAGAAGCCAAAACCAAACAAAAGAGCGAGAGTTGCGTCAAACTGCTTTCACCATGATACACTGATGAATTTGGGTCAAATTCAAATATATCAAGAATAACAGTTATCAGTCATGGGAAATACGCGTTGGATGATTTTGCTTATCTTGGATATGGAGTAATGAATAAGGCAAAATTTGCACAATTTGAATCATTCCTCAAGGAGGGGAAGCATCCTAAAAGAAATTAAGTCTTGACTCAATACTGATTTTGTATAGTTTGAAATAGATTTAGTATATATTAGTATAGTTTGAAATTGATTTGGTATATTTTGAAACTAATTTTAGTACACTTTCGTATAATTTGAAACTGATTTGGTATAGTTTGAATCTGATTAAGCATAGATTCGTATAGTTTGAAATTGATTTGGTATATTTTGAAACTAATTTTAGTACACTTTTGTATAGTTTGAAACTGATTTGGTATAGTTTGAAACTTATTTAGTATAATTTTAAACTAATTTGGTATATATTGAAAGTAATTTTAGTACACTTTCGTATAATTAGAATCTGATTTGGTATAGTTTGACTTTTATCGCTGACTATTAAGAAGAAACATAATACTGATTTGGTATACTGTACAAAGTACACTAAATTTGGTATACTATGAACTATACATTGAAACTGAGTTAATTCTTATTCGGCAACGATGAGTTAATTCTCAGCATAAAGAATAACTGATTTGATATGTCAATGTTGGTAACATAAGGAGTCATTAGTATCCACCAAAAAAAGATAAGATGGTTAGTTTGCCATTCAACTTGATGTCAATTACCAGCAAGACATTCTTCCTTGAGTTTCTACTACCGAGAGAATGGTTGAATAGGATGGTATATTTTCACTACTGCATTTTCTTATGTTCTGTTATTGTCATTGTAAAAGTACTCAATCACTGTATTGTTTGTTTCATTTCAGCATCTGGATCTTGTTATGTACTATCTTAGGAAAAAGGGAAAATATTCTCCTAGATCGAAGTTAAACTTCACAACCACGCACATACATGGAGTTTGACGGAAGAATACAACACATGATAAAGGAAGTGATAAAAACTCCACAAGCCATACTCAAAAAAGGATTGAAGTTGAGTGATGTAATCACATCACGGATGTTTGGGCATGGAATGAAGTTTACAAGAAAATGGGCTGAAGTTGAACATGTATATTATTCCCGATGAATGTAAAGGACAACCATTAGATCCTCGAGAAATTTGAAATAAGATCAAGAAAATTATTCATTTATGACTCGTTGATTTTAAAGGACAATTTTTGGGAAACCGAAGAAACTACTCAATCATATGCTTCTGTTATTCCCCATTATTTGGATGCTTTTGAAAATTTCAAGGGAAAGAAAATTTTGCTAAAATCAGCACCATACCATAACATAGACCCAATCAATCCCCTTGACATTGTTTATGTAAAAGACATAGCTCAACAAATAAACAGGTATGTTTGTATTTGCATAACTCTTATCAGTTTTCCCAAAAAGAAAATTGTATACGACTGTTGTAATTGGTTGTTAAAAAAACTCTTCAATTAACAGTGATTGTGGGGTATTCACATTGAGCTTTGCGGAGTACCTCATTGAAGATCGCCCGATCCTAGAGATGCTCAATGTGAAGATTCATAGAGAGAGAGTTGCAATTAGTTTGTACTATCATGGAAAAATGAAGGCTGAAAGAGGAGAATATAGTGACGATGAGTATGCAAGACCGTACGAGTAAATATAGATTTTAGGATAATGCGATGATTATAAAACAAATTCATTATGAATTTGCATTTGAATGATTTTGTGTGGAATTTTTAAAGTGTTGAATGACTTTGAATGTCAGTATGATTAATAACGTATACTTTGAATGTTACTATGACTTTGAATTAAAAACGTATACTTTTATACATAATCATATACTTTTCCAACTATAAGGTATATTTTGCAAGAGTACTTGTACGTATATTTTTAAATTCAATCATATATTGTATCGTGAAAAATGAGTACTTCTACACACTCAAATGTATACTTTTATCCACAATCATATACTTTTTGGAAACAAGCGTATACTTTTAAAATCAATCATATACTGTAACTAGAAAAAAATCTGTTACCACCTCAAATGTATACTATTTATACAAAATAATATACTATTAATACAAATTGTGTACTGTTTATACAAAAATGTATACTTTTCACAAAACTTGAATGATTACTGTACATAATTATATGATTGAGCATCAATCATATATCTTTTCAAAAGAACAAACTATTTTTATTAATTGGATATGAAATAAAAAAAATTGTTTCTTATAAACTGATGCATTGTATCAAATGATTTCTAACTAAAATAAGGAAAAAAATTATTCTGTAAGTCTACACGTTCTCCTATTATGCCCAAAAAACCACAAATGCTGCAACGTACTTTTGTTTTTTATTTCCTCTCCTAAGCAGGATGTGTCCTCCGTTTCCTAGGCCTCTTCACCCTGTTCTTTAAATCTAGAGGAAGTGCAACTTGATCAATAACATGTCTAGGTACATCCCAAAGATTCTGAGATGACATTGGATATATTATTCCTTTGTAGGCAGCATGCATTTTCTCTTTCGTATAGTACTTAGAATAAAAATCTTGCGCCCTTAGGTGAAACTTTTGAATGTACACAAGATCATGCCAACAAGGACGTCCATGAAATTGAAAACGGTTGCATAGGCATTCCTTCTTCTCCATATCAACTACACATTCTTTCCCCTTACTTGAAACTATAACCAAATGCCCAATTGATGGTTCCACCTAATAATCCATTAGAAATAGACATTAATATATGTGAACAAAAACCTAAACCATGTAGAAAACATACAAGAAATCAAATTGAAAACCTTATAATATGAAGCATAAAGGTATGATTCTAGCAATATTTTCTCATGCCTTTGCATTAGATCTGTCCGAGTGTGAATTGCAATGTTCCTATGCCTGTAAAACAAATCTTGCATAATGGATCGAAGGTAGGATACCAAAGTTAATATGGGCAAGTCTTTGCTGCCTTGTTAATGAAGTTAAGTGACTCCACAACATTGGACATCATAGCATTGAATCTGTTATGTATTGAATGAACCAAACTCCATTTCTCAAATCCAATTTGCTGAAGATACTCTAGAATTTTTTTACTAATGTTCTTCAAAAGTGACATGTTTGCCTCAAAATCTTCAAATGTATATGCTTTAGCAGAATTCATAAAAAACTTAGACATGTCCAGTATATTGCTCTTGAAATTTTGTTTCAGATTTTGATTTAGTTGAAGAATGCAGCAACAATGCAGAACATCTGGATAAATAGACATACATACATTTATAATACTTTGGTGATGGTCCGAAACAATAACCTTCTCAATTTTGATCCCGTATGTCTATTTAAATTGTTGTAAAAACCATGTCCACGAGTCATCATTTTCACCGTCTGTCATAGCATATGCTAATGGAAAAAGCTTGTCTGAATGCAAGCAAAAATGATTATCAAAAGCACATTACAGTGGTTGTATAAAAAAATATACCTTATTGTATAAAACATATAAGTACGCCTAAAAAATATACCGTATTATAAGAAAAGTATAGGCTAAGCAACAATAAAATATACCTTATTGTAGGAAAAGCATACTCTAAGTAATAATAAAAATATATCATTCAATAACATTCTGTTTGTGAAAATATACGTTTAAAAATTATACGGTTTATGATGAAAACAATACAAAAAGGATTTGACCAGAATCAAATAATGAAAAAACATATTTATAACATTTTACGGTATATTAATATGGGTATTTGCATATAAAAGGGTTAAACTTTAAAGAAAAAACATAACCTGCAGAATCTTGACCGCTGCAGATATTAGAGTACCACCATAACCTGATCTAAGAAATGTAGCATCGACAATCATAATAGGATGACAATTCTCTCAACCTTTAATCGACGTCGCAAAAGTAATGAAAAGATACAAAAACTTCCCACCTCTTATCTTTAGTTGTACTGCTGTCCCTGGATTTGTTTTCCGTATCATGTATAACATGCTAGGAAGCTTCTTGAATGACTCATAAGGCATGCCCCTGCTTATTCTCTCGCATTCCAATCTTTCTAGTATGATATGTTAGCACCAAGCACATCCTTCATGTCATCGACTATATCTCCGGGAGTAAGAGTCCTCTTAATCCTCAAGTAAGAGTACTTAATTACGTTGGCGATAAGTCTCTTCGATGCCTACTTCTTCTCACCGCACCTTTCATTAATATCACAACTATGTTCTTCAACATAGTTTCTAACTTTAAAAATATTGCCATTGGCGGTTCTAGAAGCTTTAAAGTTCCATGTACAACCTTCACTGACACAACAGAGATAATACCTTTTCGAACAAGATCTTTTAGTCTTGAACTGAAAATTCTTATTAATAGTATAATGACCCAAAGAATCCTTTCGAGTGTTCCTATCTTTGAACAGTTGACCAATATACACACTTTGAATAGCCGGTTCTTGTATAACCATGCAACTACTTTCACCATTTTCAACATAATCTTCACTATTTCAATCGATCTCATTCGTTGTAATGGTTGTAAAATGATTTAGGTATTGTGAGTGGGCGGAGGCTCGGAGAGGCGGCCGCGGGGGCGCGTGCCTCGAAGAGCTGTATTTCGAAAAGGTACCTGATCCTGAGACCATGCACGTGGTCTTGTGACGATATTTGGTTCACGGAGAACCGATTGCGAAATCATTTTTCAAGATCATGGTAAAATATTGTGATATATTTCCACTGAAATGTCTCATGGGTTTTTATGAGAGGAGCCATAATCACAGCTTTTTGGTTTGAAGTAAAAATAAGGTTTAAAACTTCATTCAATCATCAAAACTCAGAGTCGCCACCTGGTTCAGCTCTACCGTTGATTCAAGATATAAGATATTTCATAAATTTATTTCAAAACGAGAAAATACTTTCCTATGTTCAATTTTTTTTTGCATAAAAATAAATTGATAAAGAAATATTTCAGTAAATACCCTGCACCGATGAACAAACCTTAGAAAATAACAGTTGATATATGTCAGCGGGTTAGTTGCAATAATTAAATGTTAGTTACAGTAATTAAAATGTTAGTAAGCTCTTTCCCAATGTTTGGGAATTTCGGCTTTTATTACAAGGCCTTTTATTACAAATTACAACAAATTACAATGAAATAAACCACCACAAAACGCAGCGAATCCGCTAACAGATTATGGTGAATTATATTGGTAAATAAATTGCTGAAAAGTAAATAATAAATTAAAACCACCACATAGCGTAGCGAGTCCGCTAGCAAAATATGGTGAATATACTGAAAAGTAAATACTTGAAAAGTAAATACTGAAAAGTAAACACTGAAAAGTAAATACACAAAAGTAAATACTGAAAAGTAAATTATTAGGTTAATTATGTAGTATTTTCCCACTTTTGTAGGGAATTTTACCACGGTTAATTTATTTTGTCAGTTAGTAAGTTAGCAGAGTTAGTGAGTTAGTAGTGTTAAGGAAGTCAGCGATCCTCCATTTATAATGGAGATTATTTATAAATATATTTATAAAAATAAATAAATAAGGAAAATCACCATAAAATGTGATCAAAATCACATAATATGGTAAAATTAATAATCAGATAAATATGTATAAATAATATAAATATATATATATATATATATATATATTAATATAAACAGATAAATATTTAAGCAAATGGATATTTAAATAAATGTATAAATAACAATAAAGATAAAATTGTAATTATGAAATTAAAATAATTAATTTGGAGTTAACCTCAGCGTACCTTTTCTAGAGTCCAGGATGGTTAGAGAGCCGGTTTGGAACTGATCGTGACGAAGTTGATGTTGAAAACAATTTTTCCGGTGCTACGGAAAAGAGAGTTTGTGAAATGGAGACAAGAAATCGAACCCCAAAATATTACTGGTGCTA
The DNA here is from genome assembly GCA_948277035.1 of Euphorbia corollata. Classification (NCBI taxonomy): domain Eukaryota; kingdom Viridiplantae; phylum Streptophyta; class Magnoliopsida; order Malpighiales; family Euphorbiaceae; genus Euphorbia; species Euphorbia corollata. Next base: position 7,515 of record CAOJBI011043758.1, on the reverse strand, counting down.
CAGTGAAAATCTTTATAGAATTGACGAAAATAGTAACCGAGAAAACAATTTGATTTTAGAAATTAAAACCCGAGCTTGAAAACTTAAGCCGAAGTAAAAACTGAGTTGAAAACGATTTTAATGATGAAGTAATAATAAAATATATTTTTTAAAAAAAAAATTGCCGTCCATTTTCTTGAGAAATTAGGGCTATTTATAGCCCTCAAACTAAGTAACTGGCCGATCAGCCCTTTACCTAGTAATGGGCTGATCGGCTAGTTTCTTAGTAAGACAAGACCTAATTTAGGTCAGTCCACTAACCCAGTAGTGGCTTATCCAGTAATGGGCTGATCGGCCCTTTACTAAGTAATGGGCTGATCGGCCCTTTACTAAGTAATGGGCTGATCGGCCCATTACTGATTTGACCTAATTTTTGTTTTCTTAATTTAAAAACGGGATTTGTCGCTTTTTTGCGGAATGTGATTTTTCAAAATTTTGAATTCTGTGCACAATACGATTCCATTTAGGCTCTCGAATTTTCTGGATATGAAATAGGTATTGTGTCTTCATTGGACTTGACGGACCGTGCTAACAGTTTGCCCCTTGTGTATATAAATTTCGAAAGTTGAGAATTATATATACACGAAACAGCCGAAAAAAGATGAATGCAATAAAAACATATTTTATGAGAAAACATGTTTTTCAACAATTTTTGATATTTTCTCTTGCATGAGAATGCGATTTTGAAAATATTTTTGTGCGTGAGAACGCGATTTTTAAAATATTTTAATGCATGACAATGCGGTTTTCGAAAGCTAGTCACGGTTCATCTATGCATGATGTAGCGATTGAGTAAAGGATCATACCTGTCCCTTTTTATGTTAATTTGAAAGCAGTATTGACGATGGTGAAATCGACTTTGTTGATCAGTTTTCTCATCTGGGAGTTTGGCACTGTCAGTCGCATTGGCCAGTTCTCTTTCTGGTGTGAAAATAATAACAATTGTGATGATTAGTCATTCCTACTTGGGAGGAAACTCTATCAGATATGGTGATCAATTTTTCTCGACTCTGAGGAAAAAATGTCGAACGTGGTGATTAACTGTTCTCATCTGGGAGAAAAGTTTATCGATTGATTAGTTCTTTTCTCGTTCGAGAGAAACGACTGTCGGGTATGATGATGAACTTTTCTCAGCTGGGAGAAAAAAAGTTATTAGATGTGGCGATCAACTTTTTACATCTTGTAGAAAAGTTGTCAGATACGGTGATCAACTATTCTCATCTGGGAGAAAAGTTGTCAAACAGGGACATTATTGGAGAAACATCATGAATGCCCTTTGCAATGGGTTGGTCTCGGATAACGTCAAAATTAATTTGCGTCATTGATTTTTATTTTATACCCATAGTATATATTTTTTTAGATTTGGTTTATGTGAAATTGGATGATTATTTTTATTTTTTTATTTATTATTTTTTTACATTATTGTCAACACTTGTTTTAATGCATGAAATGTGATGCAAATGAGAATTTAATCCCGGCTTGCAAATTTAAAAATGAAACCGAAGAGAAAAGCGTAAAAAGAAAGAAAAGAAAACAAAGCAAAGGGAGAGGGGCTGCAGGCCGCTGGGCCCAATTTGGGCCGAGCATAGTAAATAGCCGATCGGCTACTTACTAGATTCCACAATTTAAATTGCAGAATCTGCAGTAGCCCCTCTCAACCCAATTCTCTCAATCTCTCTTCCATTCTAATGAAAACCAACCGCTCCAAACACCGATTTGCGATTATTTTCGAGTTCTAATCATGATTTCCCTTCTATTATTTCCCCTTTTCCTTCTTTTATTTCGATTTTTCAAGATTTCTATGTGGTATAAACTTCACAATATCCAGTTTCTGCTTCAAGTCCTTCACCCAACTCTGAAGGAGGTTAACATCTACGAGGAGCTCGTGTCCATCCCCTACATCAGTTCTAGGGAGCAATACCGACTCCCAGTGAATCGGAGTTACTACGGACTCCCCGAGACGGTGGCAGTACTTGTGACGGCATTTCAACAAGGTGAGCACCTTTCTCGAAGGCTTGTAAGTACACTAACACATCCTATTTACATATTAGAAGCTATTGGCATACTTAGGATTGATTAGAATTGAGTTTTGATTGAAATTGCAATTTTTAGGTTTTTTGAATTTTTGATTAAATTTGATGAAATTTGATGAATTTGGATGAATTGTTGCATGGAATTGATGTTGAATGATTCTATGATGTTGTTGGAATGATTGAATATCGGATTGATGCGTGAATCGGAATCGAAAATTTGGATTTTGGGAGATTGGAGGCGTCGGCCTTGGACAGAATGCAGAAAAACTGCATTCTATCCAAGTAACTGGTCGGTCGACCAAATCTGCATTCTGCCCCCGTAAGGCCAACAAAACGATTTTTTCTGTTTTTTTATAAAAATGATGATATTTAAATTAAACCTTAAAATGTATGATGTATTTTTTTATTTATGCATGACATGTATAATTATTTTTCTATGTGCGCTAAATGTTTTTAAATGCATGATTTCTAGATTACGAAACACAGCCCCGGTTGCATTAGATACTCCCATATCTGGTATAAGCCATTGTTTAAGGATGCCATAGCTTTTATTGATACTACTTTCGTTGGTGATTTGCTGAGAAATATTGAATATAACCGTAATCACGGTTATCCCTAGCTTAGGAATTCCATAGTTTCGCCGCTTTTGAGTCGATTGTTTGATACGACCCACACTTTTCACCATAATTGTGGGGAGTTCACCATCACTCCAGTGGATTTTTGTACTATCACGGGGTTTCCTTTTCATGGCTGGTGCATTCAGTTTAACTATGCCTTATATGTTCTTCCCTATGGCTCTAAGCTGATTACCAGGCTCATTGGCTATTCCGGTATTCCTGGTAAATACTACGTATCTTGAAAGGGTCTGAGAGAGTTTTGGCTGAGTGAGGATAGACCTGCTGATTTGACTGTCCGTTAGGAGATTAAGGCTTTTCTGCTTACATCCTTTCTCAGTACTTTTTCTGCACTGGGAATTCCGCTATCAACCTGAACATTCTTCCTAATCTGAAGGGCTTTAATGAGCTTTCCTAGGGAAGAGCAGCATTTGGTCATCTTTACTGGGGCTTAGACCAGTGTGCTAGGAAGAGGATTTATGAGTTCAAGGGTGCCCTAGTCGTTTTCGGGGTAAAATCCTCGAACCTTATTTTCCTTCTCCTTTCTATTTATTTCAATTTCAAGAACACTAACATATTTGCTCTGTTTGCAGATTTGGTTCTTTTCTACCAATATAGCCAGGAAGCCGAGACTGGGATGAGCAAGAGATATTCCCACCTTCCCTAAATTTCCCCATTTTTACAGAAAATGGAAAGATGAGGGTCGGGACCATATCTTATACTATCTGCGCAACCTTGGCCATGCTAATGTAAGTTTCACAACTTTTTTCATTTAGCCAACCTTAAAATTGTTAATTAATTGTCTTGACTCCTGATTTAACTTTTGTAGATCATTCAATCGCCCTGGGGACCTGGGGGATCTTGGTCCGCGGCTATGCTTTTAGCTTGATCGTTTATGCAGACACGCCTGCTTATTAAGGGCTCCCACTCAGTTAGTGCCTCCAGCCATTCCCTCATGGGTACTCAGACCTCACACTGCCCCTGATCAAGTTGCTTTATTTGGACCCGGTGTTCCCCAGGTGCTTGTTGGATCCGAGGGTGCATACTTTGATTTCTGCCAGACTCAGCTATTGGGTTGGCCTCTAGTGGACCCTATTCCCGTTGATATGCCACCAGAAGAAGGCAACATTGATGGAGATGATGATGATGATGAGGATACTGGATGTCAAGGTGACGAGGCTTCATCTTCCAAAGGCCGGGAAAAAATCTTCACTTTTATCCCTTATCTCTTTTATTTTTCATGCATCAAATATTGCTTTATGCTTCATGTAAATAAACAGGGTGGTAGGAAGAGTGGTAGATCCGGCACTTCCCGGTCATCTTCTACCTCTAGTGCTCCAGCTGCTATGGTTGTAGGTCGTCGGGTCTTCCGGGGAGATTCGCACCCGATGATGATGTACGATCAGGACCTGCACCATTACCGCCCAGATTTCGATGGCTTCCCTTATGTACCGATGGCTCATGTTCCTGAGGGCATCACTCATGTAAGTTTTCTTCTCATTTTTTGATACATTTTCAAAATTTGAGCTTAACACCTAGATTTTCATCTGTGCAGGTGATAGTGGCTGATAGCGAGCTGGATGGAAGTTTTATCCTCAACTTCAACATCCGGATGACGGTATGTATTATTTATGTATACATGTTATAAATGTTATGATATGCATGTGTAACATAGTTAACAAAATTTTGAAAATTTTTCAGGATAGGATTCGCAGCTAGAATGTTGATCTTCACTACTATTGGACTGGCGGTTCTTGAAGGATTCATCGCTCCAGCTCCCAGCATTCCACCTCCTCCTCATTCTCTGCATTGGCCTCCACTGGACCAGTAGTAGTAGTTTATATGATTATCTGTTTTTAGGCATAGACCTTATTTCCTTCTGAATAATTATTTCTTTCTGAACAATTACTTTTCTCGGCTAGATGTGGGCCAGATTTTTCGCTAATTGTGGGGCATGAACATTGCTTGTAGGATGATTTACTTTCTGCTTTTGACTTTTTATTTGTGGCAGATTTCCCCACGTTCTGCGTGTAGTAAAACGCTAATAATCACCAAATCAATCACCATGGATGCATTCAAATCATAACTCCATAACTACTTAGTCCGTCTAACAAAGAGCGAATGGAAGCTTCTCGAGCTCTGCGGTCTATGGAACCTGAGAACCTTTTTCCGCGTTAATCTACTCCCCAATTTATTAGAAGCTACCATCAACTTTTGGGACCCGGTTGATCATGTCTTTCAATTTGGCAATAACGAATTGTGCCCAATGCTGAAAGAATTTAATGCTATTCTAAAAATTCCAGGCAATCAGAATCCTGTCATCCCAGGCTTCAATGTTCAGTACTTTGGAAGACTACTGCATTGTTTCAAACTCTCTTCGAATCACAGACGTCAGCTTATTTCCCCAAATCCTGAAGATCCAGGCTTGTCACTAATCATTGCTTTGAGAATCTGCTCTTGCATGTCTCCTTCCGATGAAAGCTGGGTGCCTTTAATGTGCCTATTACTAATGAGTAGCTACCTTTGCGAGACAAGTAGCATCATTTGCAGCTTCAACCTTGTTCCCATCATTGAACAGTTGATTGCAGGTGCATCCCATATCCCAATAATACTTGCAGAAACATTGATTTTCCTAGATTCAGTTCACAACTCCTCTCAAATTGCTATTCAAGGAAGCAAACTCATGTTACAGGTAACAAACCATCCATCCCTTCCACTTTGAAGATCACATCACTCCATACCAAATTTTTTTTGCAGCATTGGCTGGTCGAAAACTTAACATTCTTACAACTCCAAGAAATAAGCTGCCAACCAACTATGATCCATCTGACTATTGGCAGAGACAAATAACGAACAAGGATTTTGACATGGCTTCCTGGTTCTTTACCCTTCAAAATATTTCAACTGATATTATTAGATGGACATGCCCCTGGTGGAAAATTGACTACGTCACCACTTGCATTTGGTTCAATGGAGTAATTCTACTTGGTTTAAGCAAGATTACTTTTTATTCACCAAGTCGCTTATGCAGACAATATGGCCAACCACAATCTATCCCGAAGCTGCTCTGCATTTTTGCTGAATCTGAAATGACTCATCTTTGGGCAAAAACTTTGTCAAGAAATGGGCTACACGAACAATGGTTCAATTTTATTCTGATGCTTCTTCTGATGTCTCCGTTGATGAGACTTATCTGTACTGTCTCACATCGGTGAAAAGTCTTGCCACAACAAAAGAAAGGCGTGAGAGGACCATGAGTCTTTTAGCATCAACTAGCGAACCGAGCAAGTGATGTGACAGACTATGACTATGTAAAATCCTATGTGTGCTAAACTCTAGCCTTACTTTGTATTAAAGAAAATAAAAGGCTATAAATAAAATATGCTTTTAAGTGTGTTTTTCTTTATAACAATGTCATGTATCCATTTAATGCACACATTTAACATTCTTAATACACAAACACTTTCAATGCATCAAGAGATATATTGAAACACAAAAGATAATAATATTCGATTCCAATAAATATCCACTGCAGTCTAAGGTTCTATACAGATTTTACCAAAGGCCTTATTCACTATTTTCTTAATTTTTGCCTAAAAGCCCTCACCAGCATTAGCAAAAAAAAATTTAAATGAAGTATCGTTTTAACTTGTCCCTATTGACGGGATTAACGAATTTATTTCCATCCAAGTCCATGACTTCACAACTCCTTTACTAAGAATCTTCCTTAATTAGTATGTAAGATCCATCCCAGTTCGGCTGAAATTTTCCTCTAACATAGTATGCAATTTCCTTGATTGTTGCTTTCAACGGCTGAGTCATCCATATCACTTTACGATTGTAAGCGCGTGCCATTCTCTGTTGATACATCTGAAGATGATCTAAAGCTGCTAACCACTTCTCATCAATCATATTCAGTTCATCATACTTAGGCCTAGCCCATTCATCTTCCGACAATTTCGATTCAAGAGCCACTCTTAAAGATTTAATCTCGATTTCGGTTGGCAACACTACTTCTATTCCAAAGACCAAAGAGAAAGGTGTTTGCCCTGTTGGTGTTCGAACACTGGTCCGATATCTCCATAGCGCGCGCGTATGGTAAATGATCAGCCCAATCTCTGTATTTGCTAACCATTTTGGATAAGATTTTCTTAATTGACTTGTTAGCTGCTTCAACTGCACAATTTGCTTGTGGTCTATAAGGAGACGAGCGGTGATGCTCAATGTTATATGTCTCAATTAACTCTTCGGTTTCTCCCTGAAATTGAACACCGTTATCTATCACCATGTGATGTGGTATCCCAAACCGAGCGAAGATATGCTTCCTAATGAACTGCGCTATCTTCTTTGCAGTAATTCCAGTGTATGATTCTGCCTCTATCCATTTCGAGAAGTAATCGACTGCCACTACAATGTAGCGATGTCTGTTGGTAAAGTATGGCCTTATTTCCCCGATGATATCAATTCCCCATGCTGAAAACGGCCAAGGCGTAGTTAAAGCCTGTAAATTCGTAAGAGGAAGGTGTTTGATGCTTCCATAAATTTGGCATTCGTGACAAAGCTTCACTTCTTGAACAAAATCACTTAGGAAAGTTAACCAAAAATATCCCAAACGTTGAATTTTCTTGGCTAACATTACACCGTTCATGTGAGGTCCGCAAGAACCTGCGTGTACTTCCCTCATTAACTTTTTGGCTTTTGTTTGCGAAAGACATCGTAACAGAAACCCATCTGAAGATCTTTTAAACAACTGATCATCGACCAATCTGCACTGCACTGCCAATCTCCTGAGTGAGGTTCTGTCTGAATCAGTAGCCTTTTGCGGATAA
>CAOJBI011043664.1:0-15135 GCA_948277035.1 Euphorbia corollata | reverse complement strand
TGTTACAAATATGTTATAATATGTTTATGATTCAGAGTTGTTGCTGTTTTTATGTTATAAATCTGTTATAATCTGTTTATGATTTCAGAGTTGTTGCTGTTTTATGTTACAAATCTATTTTCATTATGTTACAAATATGTTATAATCTGTTTATGATTCAGAGTTTGCTGCTGTTTTTATGTTATAAATCTGTTTTCATTCTATTATAAATCTGTTTATGATTTCAGAGTTGCTGCTGTTTTATGTTACAAATCTGTTTTCATTATGTTAAAATATGTTATAATCTGTTTATGATTCGAAGTTGCTGCTGTTTTTATGTTATAAGTCTGTTTTCGTTTTGTCATAAATCTGTTTTCATTATGTTACAAATATGTTATAATCTGTTTTATGATTGAAAGTTTGCTGTTGTTTTATTATAAATGTGTTATAATGTAACAGATTTCGGACATTAATAAAAAAATTTTGAAAAAAGTATATCATCATGGATGGCGTTTGAAAGATAAAAACGAGATGATAAAAAAATTGTAAAGCGGCAAATTAAAATAACGAACGGTTTGCGAGATAAATGGAAAATAAAACAAAAAAATAAAAAAAAGCATGTAATATAGGTGGGTTTCTTTCCTAACAAGGGAGGAAGACATTTTTGTAATTATTTTGTGAAAATTTCTTTTTTTGTTAGTCTATGACTTTTTTGTAATTATTTTGGGATTCTAGATCCTTTTTGTAAGCAGCCCTAATTTTTATTGGTTACGTTATAATATAAATTTATGAAATTATAAAATAATTATTCAAGTTTCAATTTTACATTATTATGTAAAAATTATTTCAAATTCTTTTTTTACGTTTCAAATATAAAACAGATGCGTTGAAACAGTATGACTGAAGGATAAAATAAATAGGAATATATTATAGATATGGGTAAACTTAAAAAAAGTATCATGTGATTTAGGTCATTTTCAAAGTGAGGCTTATGGTATTTTGGGTCGCAAAATGAGATTCGAGGTTTCAAACCGTTAGCAAAACAAGGAATTTTTGTTGGCACTGTTAATTATGATGATGTGGCAAAGGATATTATTGGAAAATAGAATTTCCTTTATCTTCTTCCCAACACTTTCTCCGGGATCCGATTTAATCTTACACCCAACACCTTCACTCTGTATTTCTAAATCTCTGTTTGTAGATACTTCATCATTCTCCTCATCTTTGTTCTCATTACTCAACTCATCTGGATGAAGCTCAAACTCAGGGGTAATTACTTCTTTAGCTAACTCTGAGTCGATAGGAATCTAGGAACCATCCTTCTCCACCGGTGTTTGGAGTCTGAAGCCGTTGCCGATTGGTAGCTGCAACACGGAGTCTTGATCATACAGCGATGGGAATTCAAAAGCTAGGTTAATCGGTGGTTAAACTCAGATTCATTACTGGTGTGAGGTTGGGGCTTTGACTCTTGGGCCACGAATTGGAGTGCAGTACCATCGCTCGTAGGAGATATATTAGACTCTGATTGCAGCTCCGTGACTGGATCAAACATAAGCTCCAACTTCTCTTCTTCTTCTCCTTCAGGTGATTGTAAACCTCGGGCAAAGCATTTCCTCAAATTTTCACAAAGTTGCTCTATACTATCATTCATTCTGTTTGATTGTTTGCTTAAGCTTTTCAAAACTATCGTGATCCATCGGAAGCAGGTCAGAGAATCGACCACTGACACCAAGTGTTACAGTTAAAAATTTCAATGATCGGAAATTATGAAGAACATAAATCTCAGGGAATAAGAAGAGAAGAAATTCAAGAGAAAAGAAGAGAATTCACGAAATCAGCAGACCAACAATAACAAACTCACGCAGTTTATAACCTCTACAGATCTAAACTAATTGCGTTAAGGGCAGCAGCATTAGGGGTTGAGAGAAGATGAAGAAGATGAAGGAAATTCAATTTTCCCATAATATCCCTTGCCACGTCATCGTAATTGACGGTGTCAACAAAAATTCCTTGTTTTGCTAATGATTCGAAACCTCGGACCTCATTTTGCGACCCAAAATACCACAAGCCTCACTTTGAAAATGACGCAAATCACATGGTACTTTTTTGAAGTTTACTAAATAGATATATAACATGTATATATATAATAGACATATAACATGTATATAACAAATGTACATATAGTAGATATATAATAGGTATATACAAGAACGTAAATATGTAACATCAAAACATAAGGGCGTGAAAATGTAAAATCAAAACATAAGAGCGTAAAAATGTAAAAACGTAAAATCGCCGGATGTTAGCCTATAATGCATATGATTCAATCCATGAAGAAGAGAATCAGTTCGGATTTTTACAATCCACATCATGTGTCTATCAATTGTATTTGAACGTAATACAAGTTTTTTCTTTTTTTGAAAAATGCAGAAACTGGCTTTTATAATTTGGTATATCCAATCAGCAATCAGAAGAAGCTCCAAAAACAACATCACATTTTCACATCACGGCTTTGCAGAGCACTCGTCATTTCTCAAACTTGCGCCTCCGATGCCATATATCTTTCATGCTTCTCAGCCAACAAAGCCTACATCATACATCACAAGCATGCATAAGTGTGAAAAATCCTAGTCATACATTCATAAACATCATCACAAGGCACAAAACACTACATTTCGCATGCATACATATATTGTCATTGGCACAGGTAAGCGAAAAAGACAAAGGTACCTCAGCCAACCCATTCTGGGAGATGATCAGGTCGCGGGCAGCTAAGTAGTGATGCGGTACTTGCTCCATGTCGGCACGCGGAACCTGTAAGAAGGGGAAGGGCATGTCAGAACAAGACGCATCGTAACAAGGAAAGCTTACATGGGTAGTCTCAGGCGGCATAAACCCCAAAGAATAAGGGCTCGGTGGAAGCATCTTAGTCATCCGCTCCTCTCTTAATGAAAGAAGGGAGAAAGCAGTCTCGTAGGCGTTGGTGACTTGGCCTTCCACGAAGCCTTGATCAGAGCGGGTCTTCGAACTCCTTCTCTCTTACCAACGGCGCCCTGCATTGCAAGTTAAAGACACATGAGTGTGATGAAAACAAGCTAAAACTCAAAGAAAATGATAGTCAGGTTACCAAACATACCCTCCAAGAGCCGGGCATATCGCCCACAGGGCCAGCACCATCACCCTGGCCACCTTTTGCACCGTCATTTCAATCATCGCCATCATCCACCTCCATCTCGTCATTCGGATCCCTCATTCCATTGGCCTTTCCCCAATGATACAGCTCGGTGTCGTCCTTCCACAATCGAGGACAGGGTGGAAAAAGCAGCGCTAGATGATCGGCATAAGACCCAGCTCAGTGACTCGCACGTCTCCCTCGAAGTACGTGACCCTATCGACCATGGTGGTGATCTTTAAGTTGGGCCAGAAGACTCTAGTAGGAGGATACGGTGGAACATGTCTATCACCAATAAGGGAGGTCCTCCAAGCCCTAACAGCTCTCTGAAATACCACTCAAGAGAAAACAGACTCTCCAACACGAGGCGGTTATTATCTACGTCAATCCTCGTAGCCACCACAACCTCTCTGTTAGGCACTATCAGCCAAGGGTCAGCCACAACCTGTGGAAGAATGCCAAATCCAAGGTCAACCACTTAAACTATTTGTAAATTCATTTTTTGCTAACCGTGCGCTTCTAAGTATTACAGGAAAAGTCAAAACAAGGATGAATACCTGGTCAAAGTCAATGTGCGAAGACACTCACAATAAGCTGTCTACCACTTGAGAAAACCACCTAGTCCCTGAAACCATTGGAATAGGAAGTGCTCACCAACTACAGCCTTGAAGGTGGGAGGAGGGAGGACACGATGCTCAAATGCCCAAATCTGCAAGAAAAGGATACACGGTCAAAAGACAAAGAAACATAAAACCTCAACTCGAAAAAAAAGAAGAGAAAGCAACATCGGCATAAGCAAAATACCTGAAGAAGAATGTGGCTCAGCTTAAGGGACAACTCATGGGCCCTCGCTTCCAAGTCCAAACCATTGTACATCTGACCAAGTATGGCTCGGGGCCAACTCCAATGCTTAATTTGAGAAATGTCCTCCACAGCCGAGATCAAAGCATAGTTGATCTTGCTCGAAACGACTGGGAAGAACAGCTACAAAGGAGCGAAATTTGCCCAAGATCCAACATATCTGAGGTTAAAGAGCCACTTCTTTCGTTAATAGATCTTTTTAGCATATTCACCCGAAACCAATCAATGGTCGTGGACCCCTCTTCGCCGTCAACAAGCGCCATCTTCCCCTCAGCAAAAGACCGAATGGCCGGAACCCGATGCATGTCTAACAAGCATAGGCCATCCTACAACACAGCCACGGACTTAACAAGAAACGGAAACGTCCCTGGGGCATCCCCGGAATTGCTAAAAACTCAACTTTTTACTCTAAAATTCAATGACATCTTTTGAACCCTCATGTTTTAATTCTTGATTTAAGGGGCAAAAACTTTTACTTTCAGCATATCAATCAAGGAATTAAAACATATGATATCCCTATTTGATAACAAATGCTTCGCCTCATCGCATGAACCATCTATGGGGAATAACACCCATACTACAAGCCGGCCAGGAAAAATGATGGGAGAACTATCCTACCACAGATTGAAAATGTAATCAAGGGGCACTAAAGTTAGATCTAAGAAACAGAATGGTAAAGCTTTCCCCAGCAAGGTCGCCATGACGCTAATCAACGGCTCATGCATCATTCCTTAGCAGTTCCAAGGGCACCAATTAACCCGATATCAACTCTTAAAGGACAATCACCTACGACTCATGAAAGTCAACTTCATGATGAAGGCACAAGGCAAACAACTCCTTTCCTTTCTCCAGCAGTTTTTATGGTAATAAATGACCAAAGTTCAACTCAAAAGGAGGATGCTTACAGAAGGCTTCTTACAGTCTCACGAAGGTAGGAAGTACATGACTTTTATCTTTTCCCCAGCAGTTCCGAGGGCATCATCGAACCTAGGGTCAACCCACAAGGGGCATCTATCTTTGACTTCCTATAGTCATTATCTCCTTTGAGGCCGGGAAAAGGAATAGCCTTTCCCCAAAGCGCCAACCACCACCGGTCAAGTATATCTTCTCAACCCGCTACTCTTACATATCATTGGACCATACTGATCTCATATCATCAATGATCCCACGAGAGGCAGCCTATGAGCATGGGATTTCGGTCCTACTCGTGAGTTCGATGATGAAGCTGTAATTTTTATTTCCTATGCTAGCTTTTCATTCTTACAAGGCCCTAATGTCATCCGGATGGAGCTTTCTGCATTTTTTCTGGACCGGAACCAAACTTAGACCAAAAGATGAAGATTTCCCCCCCTTTGACCATGTGATGTTGTTAACGATATGATGCGACATCGTCATGTCATTAACGACATGACAGTTGGCAGGGTCACCTCTGCCAACTTTTTTTCGATTTTTGAGGCCAAAAGCCTTTTTCCCCCATCCTTTTCCATCTTCCACTGACTGAGGCACACCCTCAACATAACCTAGGACTGATTATGCCACCTTTTAGGGCATGGTCTTCCAAAAAGTGAAAAGAAGCATGGGAAAAATGTGAAAAGCAAAAAGCAAGATTTGAATTTTGGATTGAAGGGATCTCTACAAAAAGAGACTGAGTTCCAGAGAGAAAATGGGAGAGGATTTTCGTTTGAAAACCCCAGCAAAGAGAGAAGATTCAGGTTTCAAGTTTCAACTTGAGTGTTCTTGAGCTCATAAGCTCATTTTGCTAAATTCATCATACAAACCACCTCCAAACCATAGGAATCCAACTTAGATAGATTAAGATCATGAAATGGGTATGAACTTGGGACATTTTGGGGTTTATTTCTGATCTAAGCAAGTTTGAGGTTTAGTTATATACTCCATAAGCAAACTTGAGGTTTAGAGGAGTTTTGAGTTTAAAGTCTCATCTAAGTTCTAGCTTCAACTTCCAGCAAGTTCTAACAACTTAGAACTTACTGTGGGTACTTTCCAAAAGGGTCATCACTCATCAAAGATCCTTTCTCATCTTTTCCCTCTTTCAACCAAAGTTAGTTTTAAGAGCTCAAATCTGGAAATCTTCCATTCTGGTCTTCAAGGAACCTTCCTTTAGGTCATTACACCTACCCCAAATATATACCTTCGGTTTAGAGCCTATCTAGGTTCCAATCTAAGGTTTTCACATCACCAACATCAACAAAAGAATAAAGAGAGCTCCCGGAGCATATTGAAGGTCTAGAAGAAGTGGATTCATGGCTTTGGGGTATGCCTCTAAGTTCCTAGAGTCTTATTCTATGTATTTATGCATGTTGGTAGTGTTTATTTAACTTATTTCAAGTTTTAACGAAACTTGGGCTCACTGCTTATGTCATGTCGTTAACGACATGGTTGATGTTGTTAACGACATGGCGATGTTGTTAACGACATCAGCTTCATGTCGTTAATGACATGGCGATGTTGTTAACGATATCAGCTTCATGTCGTTAACGACATGACCATTCCAGTAGCCTCGAAATTGCTTTTTTGCTTCATTTATGTCCAATCGATCGATAGGTGACCATTCAAACTTCAAGTTTGAGTTTCTAAGTGACATGGAACTTAGTATTGAGCACTTTTGGGACTTGAAATCCATTCGGGAGGTGATTCAAGTGGTTAAAGTCGGCTTCCCTTCACCGGGGTCTCGTTTTACCGACTTTAACGACTTTATCCCGACTGGATTATGAGGGCAGCCCCATTACTTTATGTTCAGACCTATATTTAATTGCTTTCCATATATATCATGAAGTTATTAATAGGAACCCATACGAAGGGAACCCGATTCCCGGATAACCGACCAAAAAAAATTTGCATGTGGCATTTTGACTAAACAAAAAATGACCAACATTCTTATGATTAAAAATGAATCATTTTTACAAAGAAACAAGCCGAAAAGATATTTTTATCGATTTTTAAATAGATCACGCAGGTCTTACGAAATAGATTAGGCGCATTTACCTTCCTATGTATTTACTTTCCCATATTTATTTACCGCTTTTCACATGTGCGTTAAACAAACATATAAGCCGAAAACACTTAGAATCTTGAAACATTATAAAGGTGGTTTTCAAACCGATGTAATTTAACTCAAATGACAAATGAAATAGATAACTCATCCCGGACCGAATCTCTATACTATGATATTGTCTCGAATACCCTAGGTGAATTGCATCCTACAGGTTTAGGATAAAAATGGACAAAACGCTATAGAAGCAAGCTCTCGAGACAAAATTGCTTCAAGCGGGCCAAACAGGATCCTTACAATGGAGCACCAGAGCCTATTACCCACATGTCTCGAACCCAACCTGGATTTGAAATCTTTTCGGACATTGTGGACTTCAGTAAATATGGGGAAGGGCTAGTCACCAATATGATCAGAAATAGGGAAATGGTGGAGCAAACCATGAACCTTGTCAACATCGATACCAGCAAAGTTATTGGAGAAGTTCAACGCTCAGTGCAAGGTGATGAGAAAAAGATTCAAGAATCAATTGAGTCTTGTGGATGAATCTGAACCCGAACCATACCAGAATGACATAGGGATGATGAAGATGGACATTGATCAAGAAGATGATGAAAAGAATATTATGGTACCAGCGGATTAGGCATCTACGAGCATGGCGATTGCAGAAGAAGGACCAACTCCAATAGAAGAGGATGAGTTCTTCATTTCTTTATATGATATCTATGAAATAAATAATGTACCTTTTAATGCATTTAATAAAAATGGGAACTTTGCTTACTTGGACTGTGTTTCTGACAATGATTTCATACATTCATTCCCGCATACATCCAGCATTTTCAATATTAATAATGATGTCACTAAAGAATTAATTTAAACACAAAAGAAAACCCTATAATGGTATTGATTAATCAACTATCTGTTGAGTAAGAGAGATAATTAGTAAAAGTATGAAAAGAGCACGTTACAACTATCGCTTGGTTATATGACGATATGCCTGGAATTTACCGACACAGAACTGAACACAAGATACAACCAATCCTAAAATTCATCCCATCAAGCAGAAAATGAGACGATTGCACCCTGAATGGGCTAAAAAGGTTAAAGAAGAGATCTCAAAACATATTAAAGCCAAATTCTTAAAGGCGGTTGAATATCCCACATGGCTTGCAAACATGGTCCCTGTGGCTAAGAAAGACAGTAGAGTTAGGGTATGTATGGATTTTTGTGATCTGAATAAAGCCACGCCGAAAAACGATTTTCTGCTTCCACATATTGACATCTATGTAGACAGTGCTGCAAGAGCCGCTATGTATTCTTTCATGGATGGATTTTCAGGATACAACCAGATATTGATGATTAAGGTCGATAAGTTCAAAACAGCTTTCATCATAGAATGGGGCACATACTGTTATCGAGTTATGCCGTTCAAATTGAAAAATGTCGGGGCAACATATCAAAGGGCTGTCACCACTTTACTCCATGACTTGATTCATAAAGAAGTGGAGGTATACGTTGATGACATGCTGGTCAAGTCAGATACACCAGAAGAACACCCCGCTATGTTGAACAAATTCCTCAATAGGATAGAGAAGTATAACCTACGGCTAAATCCAAAGAAATGTGTTTTTGGGGTTGTGAGAGGGCGGGTTCACGGACGCGAGGGCCGGCAGCTGTAGCTCGGCGCCATTCGCGAGGGCGTGTCATTTCGATTAATTGTCTGATCTTGAGATCGTGCGCGCGGTCATGTGATAAAACACTTGATTTATAGAAGACCAGTCTTGCAATCTCGTGGTAAAAATATTCTGTGATAAATTTCCACTGAAAATGTCTCCTGGTTGTTATGCGAGAAGACAACATCACAGATTTTGGTTTGAAGTAAAAAACAAGGTTTAAACTTCGTTTAAAAACTCAGAGTCACCACCTGGTTCAGCTCTACCAAGAAATTATGGTATAAAAATTTATTTTTACAAATTTAAATATCGGGTGAGAGATTCTGGGTAAGGGTTTTAATGCTATTTCGTCGATTTCTACTCGTTTTTAACTCAGTTTTCAATAGGACTTAAGTTTTTAAACTCAGGTTTGATTTCTAAATCAAGTTACTCTTTCGGTTACGATTTTTCGGGTTAAATTTTCGTCAATTTTACAAAGGTTTTCACCGTAGTACCGGTAAGCTTTTGGGATTCGAATTTCTATCCCGATTTCTCAAAGTTCTCACTTCCGTAGCATCGGAAAAATCATCTTCAACACCAATTTCGTCACGATCGGTTCCAAGCCGGTTCTCAGACTATCCTGGACTCCAGAAAAAGTACGCTGAGGGTAAACCCTAGTTAATTAATCTCATTAATTAATTGTTTATATATTCATATTCATATATATATATATATATATATATATATATATATACTTATATACATATACTTATTTATATTTATATACATATATACATACATATATATATATTATATTAATATATATAATATATATTTATCATTTATATTGATTATTTTACCATATTATGGGGTATTTATCCCATTTTGTGGTGATTTAAGTTATTCAATTGTGTATATATCTATGTATATATTTTCCCCATTATAAATGGATGATCGCTAACTCAGTTAACTTAACTTCACACAATAATTAATCATGGTCAAATTCCTAACGAAAGTGGGAAAAAACCATTTAATTAACCTAACATGACGTAATAATTAACTGTGGTAAAATTCCCAACGGAAGTGGGAAAATACCACATAATTGACCTAACTCATTTATTTTCCAGTATTTACTTTAAAGTCATTTACTTTTCAGTATTTACTTATCAGCACTATTCATCATAATGTGGTGGTTTTCATTTTGAGTATTTACTTTTCAGTAATTTACTTACCTGCAATATTCACCATAATGTGGTGGTTTTAATCTATTCACCATAATCTGTCAGCGGACTCGCTACGATTCGTGGTGGTTTATTTATTGCAAATAAATGTAATTTGTGACAAAACCATGTAATATTAAAAGCCAAAATTCCCAAACATTGGGGAAGCGCTTACTAATAACTAACATTTAAATTTCGCAACTAACTCGCTCACATATATGAACTGTTGTGCATGAAATTAATTGTGATATATCTCTATTGTTTTATTTTTGTGTAAAAATATAAACTGGACTTAGGAAAATTTTCTCATTTTGAAATAAATTCATGAAATATTTTATATCTTGAATCAAATTGTGAAAAGTAACTATTTTGCCCTTACCCAGAATCTCTCTTTCGGTATTTAAATTTACAAAAATTAATTTTTATACCATAATTTCCTAGTAGAGCTGAACCAGGTGGCGACTCTGAGTTTTGTTGTTAATTGAAGTTTTAAACCTTGTTTTTACTTCAAACCAAAGGATGTGATCATGTCTTCTCGCACAACAACCCAGGAGACATTTTTAGAGGAAATTTATCACAGAATATTTTTAACACAAGATTTCACAATCGGCTTTCGACGAATCATATTTTTATCACACGACCGCGCGCACAATCTCAGGATCAGGCAATAATCGAAATGACACACCTCCGCGAATGGCGCCGAGCCCCCGCAGCCGGCCCTTGCGCTCGCGTCCCGTCCCGCCAGCTCACAAGAACCTTCTTTCGCGTCAGCCTGCTCCCCAACCTATTGGAGGTCGCTATCAGCTTTTGGGACCCAATTGACCACGTCTTTCACTTTGGAAACAACGAGCTATGCCCCATGATAGAAGAGTTCAGTGTCATTCTGAATATCCCCAACAATCGACACCCTGCTATTCCTGGCTTCAATGTTCAATATTCTGGAAAACTTCTGCAGTGCTTTAAACTTCCTTCAAATCTCAAACATCAGCTTATTTCTCTGAATCCTGTAGATCCAGGCCTGTCATTAACCGCTGCTTTGAGGATCTGCTCACGCATGCTACCTTCCAACGAAAGCTGGGTACCGCTAATGTGCCTGCTACTGATGAGCAGCTACCTCTGCGAGTCAAACAACATCATTTGTAGCTTCGACCTCATTCCCATCATTAAACAGATGATCACAGGTGCATCACCTATCCCGATAATTCTCACGGAAACGCTGGTCCATCTGAATTCGGTTCACAATTCTTCCCAAATTGCTATCCAAGGAAGCAAACTCATGTTACAGGTAACAAACCATTCGACTTCTCTTCTTCGAAAATTGCACCACTCGGTACTAATTAATTTTTTTTTGCAGCTCTGGCTAGTTGAAAAACTTAATCTTCTTTCAACTCTGAGAAACAAACTGCCCTCCAACTATAATCCTACTGACTACTGGCAACGACAAATCATGAACAAGGATTCCGATATGGCTACCTGGTTCTTCACACTACAGAACATTTCAGCTGACACCATCCGCTGAACATGCCCTTGGTGGAAAATTGACTACGTCACAACTTGTATCTGGCTCAATGGAGTGATCTTGCTCGGCTTGAACAGAATTACATTCTATTCACCCAGGCGCCTGTGTAGGCAATATGGACAACCGCAGTTCATCCCGAAGTTGCTTTGTACTTTTGCTGAATCAGAATTATCTCCTCTCTGGTGTAGAAACTTTTCTAAGAAATGGGCTTCGCGAACAATGATCAAACTTCATTCTGACACTTCTTCTGTCATTTCTGTTGACGAGACTTATCTGCATTGGATTTCTTTGGTGAAAATACTTGCCACAACAAAAGAAAGACATGAGATGATGATGAGTCTTTTAGCATCTATTGGTGGACCCAGCAAGTGATATCACTAGGCCGTGTTTATGTAACACCCTATGTGTGATAAATTTCAGCCTTATTTTGTATTAAAAACAATAACAGGCTTTAAATAAAATCTGCTTTCAAGTGTGTTCTTCTACATATCAATGTCATGTACCCATTTAATGCATTCATTTAACATTTTTAATGCACAAACACTTTCAATGCATCAAGAAACATATTAAAACACAAAAGCTAATAATTTTTATCTCCAATTAATATCCACTGCGGTCTAAGGTTCTGAGCAGATTTTACCAAAGGCCTTATTCCACTATTGTCTTCAATTTTGCCTAAAAGCCTTCACTAGCCGTTAGCAGACTCTCTTTTTTATGTGTAGTATCATTTTAGCTTGTCCCTATTGACAGGATTAACGAACTCATTTCCATCCAAGTCCATGATCTTTGCAGCTCCTTTGCTAAGAATCTTCTTGATCATGTAGGGTCCGTCCCAGTTTGGCTGAAACTTTCCTTTGGCATCGGTGTGCAGTTTCCTTTACTGTTTCAACACCAAATCTCCTGCTTTTAACGGTTGAGTCATCCATTTCACCTTACGATTGTAAGTCCGTGCCATCCTCTGTTGATACATCTGAAGACGATCTAAGGCTGCCAACCGCTTCTCGTCAACCATATTCAGCTCCTCATACTTGGCTTTAGCCCACTCATCTTATGACAATCTTAACTCAGAGCTACCCTTAAAGACTTAATCTCGATTTCAGCCGGTAATACTGCTTCCGTTCCATAGACCAACGAGAAAGGCGTTTATCCTGTCGATGTCCGAATATTGGTCCGATAACCCCACAGTACATATGTCAAATGATCAGTCCAATCTCTGTATCTGCTAACCATCTTCGACAAGATGTTCTTAACTAATTTGTTGGCTGCTTCAACCGCACCATTGGCTTGTGGTCTATAAGGAGATGAGCGGTGATGCTCGATGTTGTATGCCTCCAACAACTCTACAGTTTCTCCCTGAAATTGAATGCTGTTATCTGTCACCATGTGATGCGGCACTCCAAACCGAGCGAAGATATGCTTCTTAATGAACTACGCCATCTTCTTTGCAGTAACTCCTGTGAAAGATTCCGCCTCAATCTATTTTGAGAAGTAATCGACTGCCACAACAATATAGCGGTGCCCGTTGGTGGAGGATGACCTTATTTCTCAGATGATGTTAATCCCCCATGCTGAAAATGGCCAAGGCATAGTCAAAGCCTGTAAATCCATCAGAGGAAGATGGTTGATGCTTCTGTAAATCTGACATTCATGACAAAGCTTCACTTCTTCAACACAATCACTTAACAAAGTTAACCAAAAATAACTCAATCGTTAAATTTTCTTGGCTAACATTACACCGTTCATGTGTGGTCCGCATGATCCTGCGTGTATCTCTCGCATCAACTTCCTAGCTTCTGCTTGCAGAAGATAACGTAGTAATAACCCGTCTGAAGATCTTTTAAACAACTGATCATCGACCAATCTGAACTGCACTGCCAACCTTCTAAGCGAGGTTCTGTCTGAGTTAGTAGCCTCTTGCGGAAAAGACCCGTCTTTCAAATATTGAACAATGTCCGAATACCATGGTTGCTATTCTACATCACTAACTTGAGCTATCGACAAGTAGTATGGTACCTTAGTCATCTCAACAATCAACGACTTAATCGGCTGTTTCTGGGGTCTTTCCCACATTGATGCTAGAGTCGCAAGAGAATCTGCCATCTGGTTCTCTTCCCTTGGCATGTGACAAAATTCACACTTGCTGAATAGCGCAGCTTTTACCCATATGGCTTCCAAGTACGGCCTGAGTGACTCCTCCTTCAACTCTCATTCGCCCGTGACTTGTTTAATAACTAAAGTCGAATCTCCGATAATCTTAACTGCATCAGCCTTCATAATGATCAATGAAGACATTCCGAACAAACAAGCCTCATACTCAGCCCCATTGTTGGTTATTGGAAATTCCAATCTTTTGGATAGCGGAATAATTTCGCCATCTGGAGTGATGATGATTACTCCAAGACCAGCTTCCTTTCTGTTTACAGTACCATCAAAGAACATTGTCCATCTACCAAATTCTTCGGTCAACGTGGCCAACTGCTCATCCAGGAAATCCAAGTTCTTCACATAGTCAGAATCGATTAGTTGGTTTGCCAGGAATTCAGTTACTGCTCGCCCTTTAATGACCTTCTTGGTGATGTATTCGATATCAAATTCTGACAATAGCAACAACCACCTGGATAATTTTTCAGCAAGTGTTGGCGTCTGGAAAAGATACTTCATCGGATCTACATTTGCCACAGCTTGTATGCGATATGATTGGAAGTAATGACGCAGCTTCTTTGTCAACCACACCATAGCAGCACATGTCTTCTCCACGATTGTGTAACGCGATTCATAATCCAGCAATTTCTTACTTAGATAATAAACTGGATACTCTTTCTTATCTTCTTGCTCCTGGACCAGCATAGCCCCTACTGACATTTCCTCAATTGCTAAGTACAAAATCAGTTGCTTTCCTAGAGTTGGTGGTCTCAGCACTGGTGGATTCACCAAATAAGCCTTTATCTTGTCAAAGGCTACCTGACACTGATCATTCCATTCGACAGGCTGTTGTTTCTTTAACAATTTGAAAATAGGTTCACAGATCATTGTATGTCGAGCTATAAACCTACTGACATATTGTAAAGAACCGAGAAAGCTTCGGACCTCCTTCTCCGTCTTTGGCACCGGCATGCTCCGAATAGCTTCGATCTTATCCAGATCCATCTCAATTCCTCGTTGACTGACAATATGCCCCAAGAGTTTCCCTAAGGTGACTCCAAATACACATTTCTTTAGATTGAGCCTCAAGTTATATTTTTCAATACGGGTTAGGAACCTATCCAGTATTACCGGATGTTCTTCGGGAGTAGCTGACTTCACCATCATGTCGTCAACGTACACCTCAACTTCCTTATGGATCAAGTCATGTAACAGGGTGGTAACAGCCCTTTGGTAGGTTGCCCCAGCATTTTTCAACCCAAATGGCATAACTCTATAGCAGTATGTGCCCCATTCCGTGATGAAAGCCGTCTTGAACTTGTCAATCACGTTCATCAAAATCTGGTTATATCCTAAAAACCCATCCATGAATGAATACATAGCTGCCCTAGCCACGCTGTCGATCAATACATCAATATGGGAGAGCGAGAAATCATCTTTCGGAGTAGCTTTGTTCAGATCTCGGAAATCCACACAAACTCTCACTCTTCCATCTTTCTTCGCAACTGGAACCACATTAGCCAACCAAGTCGGATATTCAACAACTTCCAGGAAGTTTGCCTTAATCTGCTTGGTAATTT
>CAOJBI011042842.1:0-11249 GCA_948277035.1 Euphorbia corollata | reverse complement strand
CAGTGGAAATTTATCACAGAATACTTTTGCCACGAAATTGCAAGATCGGTTTTCCATAAACCAAACATGACTGCGCGCACGATCCTAAGATCAAGCAACTAAGCAATTTTTACACGCCTTCGTGGTTGGCGCCGAGCACATTCGCCGGCCCCCGCGCTCGCGTTCCCGACCGCCCGCTCACAACCATCCATGGTAAAACTGATCTGTCTCAGCGGTCTCAACGGATCCATAGTTCAGCTCAACAAAACGAGTATGATGAGCCCACAAAACTGGTAGTCTATCAGGCCAGGTATGATGCCATTCAGAGACCGAAGAGGTACATGATTTTCGGGGAATCCTTTGTTGTTTCCCGTATTGCCGGCATAGTCGACTCGGAGAATAGAACGTGGACTGATATAAGCCCATCAGTATAATGCCATCCGCCTGCATGTCTGCTGCAACATGAGGTATAGCCCACCAGGGGCATAGCCAGCATATTTGGGCATCCCTGTAACGTTTGAAAGCTTCAATCCAATCACCCTTACTTCGGTCTCCATGCCCTACAATCAACAGTCCTCACTCAGTGTGGTGTACAAGTCGATACCGGGACGGATTTCCACTAGGAATTTGTTTTAATGATAATTTTTCCATCAACCATACCTGTTATCAACAAAATTAATGATAATTTTTTCCATCAATCATACCTGTAATCAAGCCAATGATTGATAGTAATTTGATAATAATCAACCATACCTCTAGTAGCGTGAAATGGTCCCCAACTAGGTCTGGGTTTGTGACAGCAGCATCAATGCAGATAAGGTTCTCAGCCAAAGCCAGTGAAGAGGGGGAGTGTCCTTGAGAAAGCGGGCCGATGATTGACAGTAATCTGAAGGGGGCAACAGCGCTAACTCCACAAACAAACTCAGCCATGAGCAATAATGCCACCATGAAAGGCCAAGCAATGTGATCCCTGCTTGAATTGATACACCATTGTAGAACATTATCCATCCTAAAGACACCTGGAGAAGGTGGGCGAGATAAGAAAGGGACAGTCGAGTCCAGATTCCATAGTCCTCTCATGTTGACTTCGTTTCCAAATTGATAAGCAGGGACAGCGAACCGAAATGCCCGTGGACATGGGATCCCCAAGATGGCTTTATATTCTTCTACCATTGGGCATAGCTTCTGATTAGTGAAGTGGAAGACATGAACAGAAGGGTCCCAGAAGGAGATGGCCGCCCTAATTAGAGGTCGATTCACTGGTTAGAAAGCAAGATACTTAAGTCCCCATAGGCCAAATCTTTCTAACTTCTTCCAGTCAGGTTTCTGCATGGTGCGCATGAATGCCCGGAGTTGTTGATTATGGGATGTCATAATGAGGAAGCTTAGTGATCAGAAAATTCGGAAAACGGGCGAAATGTCCCCTCTATTTTAAGGATACCCAGCCAATGGCTTAATCTTTGACGACAACACCTGCAAAGTTCAATCACATATCAGATGTCCATAGGCAACTCAATGGCCTCACACAAGCATTTCAAAGCATCAAGTTGAGTTCAATCACCAAGCTAAGCTATCAAGGCATGACATCAGTCCTAAGCATACATTTAGAGGCGATGAAAGCGCCTAAAATATCATTAGCTTCATATCCAAACATCCATCCCTAGAGTTCAAATACCTGCTAAAGCCTAAAGCAATGTCAAAAGGCGTCATAAGCGCTCAAATACCTGCTAAAGCCTAAAGCTATGTCAAAAGGCATCATAAGCGCCAAAAACCTATCCGAAATGTGCCAAAAGTACCAATCAAGATAAAGATGCATAAAAAATGTTCAGAAAATCCTAAAAACTGGGCTAGATATCAATCTAAGGGCCAAACAGGCTAAGCAATCATGGTGAATTGTGAGCGGATGCTTCCTCATCTGACCCCTCCTACTCAGAGCTCGGTAGCCTGCTTTCATTGTCAATATCATCAGTGCTCGAAGCTCGTAGAGTAGATCCTGCAGATGGTCTGCTACGTGCCACCAACTCATAACGGGATGTCTTTCCTTTCCCTTTGCCTGACCGACGCCTCATCTGCGCAATTTCAGCATCCCGGTCCCTCAGAGTACCAGTCATCTCCTGGATCTGAGCCTCATGTCTCCGACGTTCCTCCGACAACAAGGCCTACAACATGCATCATTATCATATATACATTCAAAAACAAATTCCAAGTCATACATTCATAAGCATCATAATAGCATACAACATCTTGCATATGTGTGATATCATTTTTACAGGAAAATGAGTAAGAAGGAAATACCTCTGCTAAAAAGTTCTGCGAGATAATCAGATCCCGGGCAGCCAAATACTGACGGGAAAGGCCCTCCATATCGCCTCGAGGAACCTACAAATAATGAAAATCTCAATCCAATATGAAAGAAAAGCAAGGTAACACCAGGAGAAACAAAGCTCACATGTGTAGTATCTGGAGGCATAAACACAATGGGGTAGGGGCCAGGTCTCAATGTCTTCACCTCTTGCCCTCCTCCCAATGAGAGCAGCGAGAAGGTGGTTTCAAGGGTGTTCGTCATGTGACCCTCTACGAAACCCGGGAAAGAGGTGGTCCTAGAAGATCGTTCCTCAATGCGAGGCCTCTTCCCAGTGGCCTATGTATAAAGTAAGGGTCATGCAAGGTCAATGCAAATCATAAAGCAAATCAAATGGTTTAGAAGACTTACCCGTGAAGAGCCTGTTATATCACCAAAAGGACCGAATTGGTCAACAGGACCAAGATCATCACCACCCTGGTCGTCATCATCTCCATCATCATCGTCCCCGCCATCCATGGGAACATCCTCCATCTCCTCGTCGGGATCACCTGCCGTCCTAACCCTATTCCTGTGATGCTCCTCAGTGTCATCGGACCAAAGGCGAGGACATGGAGGAAGTAAAGAAGCCCGATGATCAGTGTAAGATCCCACGACAGATACAACCACTACACCATTACCGCTAAAATAGGTAAGCCTATCATCATCAGAAACAATCTTCAGATGAGGCCAGAAAACCCTAACTGGTGGATGGGGTGGCACCGGCCTCTCATCAACAGAAGAAGTCCTCCAATCGCGGACTCTCTCTCCAAAATACCACTCATAAGAGAGCGGGCTCTCCAAAACAAGCTGATTATCATCCACATTGGCCCTTGTGGTCACAACGACGGCCCGATTGGGCACCTTCAGCCAAGGATCAGTCACAAGCTGGAAAAATGACATGAAAATCAAGGTTAGTACTTCAAGCTTTTGGTAAATAAATTTATACTAACTTGTGCTTTGAGATTTGGTGGAATATAAAACAAGAAGTTGAGAGAGCAAGAAATGACAAGTACCTGATCAAAAGTCAGCTGGCGGAGGCGCTCTCGGTATCCCGTCCTGCTCTTGTCGAACCCTCCAATCCCTCGACTCCACTCCACTTGAATAAAAAATGGTCACCGACACCAGCCTTGAAAGTAGGAGGAGGAAGAATGTGATGCTCAAAGGCCCATATCTGCAAAGATACAGAAAGTCAAATAAAATCCAAAGGATGTTTACAGACAGTGAAATGGACTAAAAGAAAGGTTCTACTAAAGAAAATACCTGTAAGAAAACGTGGCCTGCCTTCAGGGAATTTTCATGCGCCCTCACGGCAATGTCAAGACCATAGTAAAGCTGGCCGAGTATGGCCCGAGGCCAATTCTTCTTTCGGATGGAACCTACAACCTCGACAGCAGAAATGAGCCCATAGTTGATTTTACAGGAGGATACCGGAAAGAATAGAATTGTCAAGAGGGTAATCACGAAACTCCTCACACACCGAGACCTCTGATTAGCAGGAACCACTCGAAATATCTTCCAATGTTCATGTAAATCAGTATATGACAACCTGCCATGAGTGGGAGCCACACCGAAAAATTTCTCAACTCAATTAGCCACTCGAACAACCGTAGAAAATCGATCCATGAAGATGTCAAAATGAATGGTATCACCGGCCCATGGTAACCCTATCATGGCCACCATGTCAGAAGGAGTCACGGTAAGTTCACCCACAGGCAGGTGAAAGGTGTGTGTGGTCTCGGACCACCGCTCTGCTAAGGCTGTAAGTGCTGGGTGAGATAGGTGAGGCATTTGCTCGGGGAGAGTCTTAGCCAAGTCAGCAAAACCGGTACTCTCAACAGCCTGCAGCAATGCAGGATCTCTCTTGATGATCTTCCACCATTTGCCAATGATGCCTATCCCTCCAAAGTTCTCAATTATGTGCGGCTACAAGTTCAAAGAAAATTAAGCAAAAAGTGCGAACTTAGGGACCGAACCATAAGAGGCATGCAAACACATGTTCATTTCACAATTTCAAATCTTAAATGGAAAGCATTAAGTCGCATGCATCATACTGCAAGTCACAGTTTTCTTGATTGAAAACTCTAAGAACGTTTTTCTGGGCAGCATAAGGTTATGTCACATGAAAAGCCCGACACCATATGTCATACACACATTAAAAAGACCCATTACATCGTTGATTAGTACTTTAGAAGCATTTTCGATGATTTAAGTTGGCTTAAGGCAGAAACAGAAGCGATTATGTTTCTGCCAAAGGCCATGTCATTAACGACATGGCCAATGTCATTAACTACATTAGGTCAAAGGACCTAATGTCGTTAATGACATTACAGTTGCAGAATGGCGAAAATCACCATTCTCGCAACTGTAAACCACAAACTCGCATATCACTCACAAAAATCACACATATTCCAGTCATATACCATTCACAACACCTAAAATCTAACATGCATTGCATTTTACACATTGTTTTCATTCAAAATCATCAAAATCTCAATTTCTACAAAGTTAACCAAATTCGAAATCAAAAGGATCTTGGGACTTACCTGGACTTGAGAGAGGTGTAATTGTACCTCCGGGGTGAAGCTGGTTATGGGAGAATTGAAAGAATAACCAACGAAAGAATCGTCTTCCTCAAAAGCGTATCCCCGAGCCATTGAGCATGTACGGAGGAAAGGATGTTGAGGCCGAGGGCGAAGAACAGAGGCATTAAGTTTCTTAGACTTCTTGTTTGAGATTTTGCACATCATTTTGGTTGATTTCGTTGAAAAATCGGAAAACGTGATGAAGAGAGGAGAAGATGGGTGGTTGTTCTCGAGTTTGAATGAGGAAAAGGTAATTTTCTCTTTATATATGTTGAGGATATGGGCCAAAAACCCGGATCCCCCTTCGATGTCGTTAACGACATCATACGATGTCGTTAACGACATCGTATCTGGCCTGGCCTGGATCCGGACCGTTTCAAGCCCAGTTTTGCATAAATCTTCATTTAAACCTGTTTTAACCCATTTTCCAACGTTTTCACGACTTCTAAGAGTTGCGGAATAATTTTCAAAACACCGCGATCCTCACGAACATGAAAAAGTTTCAAATTTCCAAATCTTTCATTGAAAGGGGCCAAAATTTTTCCGGTTTACAAATTTCATAAATCAAAACATGCACTTGGGAGATTCATTCATCACAAATACAAGCATAATTTTTACCCACAAGCAAGAACCATCAGGGGCATTCATTTACGACTTATCAAAGTCATCAAAGCACCAACATCAAAGAAAAAATCAAGATAGCACATCACCAACCTGCATTAGGACTATCATAGCCCAACTTAAAGCCTATTGAGACGATGAGGCGGACCCGGTGGCATCACGAAGGGCAGCCAACAATTCTTGGATAGTTTCCGTCATCCTTTGAATTCTTATTTCATATGCTAAGTATTTCTCCCGTTCTTGACTTAATGAAGCCTGCAACACAAGAGAGCATATGTTATAAACATTCCTAAGTTTGATAGGAGATCAAATGAGTGAAAGTACCTGGGTAATCATATTTTACAAAAGAATCAGATCATGAGCAGCCATATAAAGACGCGATATTTCTTCCACGTCAACCCGCGGAACCTACAAAGGCAAGAAATGTCAGTTTCAGATTGCAAAGCAGAGATCATAACATATAAAGAGAAAAACCCACATGAGTGGTATTTGGAGGCATAAACTTCACCGCACAAGAGCTGGGCTGCAAAGCTTTGATTCTCTGCTCCCCGTCCAACTCCAGCAAAGAAAATGTGGTTTCAAAAGGATTGGCCATGAAACCCTCCACAAACCTCGAAGAAGGCTGGATTTTAAGAACCTGCTTCCAAACTTGTGACTCACCAACGACCTACAAAAAGAAACAAAGTCATAATGGAGCCCATAGAAGCCACAAATGCCAAGTCAACGTACCTTGGAAGGGCATGCCGTGTCTCCGACTAAGTCTTCAAAGTCATCAAAAAGATATTTAAGGCCACTATCATCCTCATCAGAACCGGGTATCTCATCCCAAGGAGGTGGCTCAATATCATCTTGCCCTAACACATGACAAGAAGGAAGGGATGGAGCTGAATCTTTCTTTTGTTTTGCTAGTTCTGCTCTCTTTTGTTCTACTCTCTTCTGGTGAGCTTCCTTAGTATCATCTATCCATAATCTCGGGCAGGGAGGAATAAGCAACGCCAAATGTTCTTCATATGAAAAACCGACCAAAGATTCAAATCGCAGTCCATGGCCATCAAAGAACATGATCTGGTCTATTGGATCAGAAATGATCAAATGAGGCCAGAAAACCCCATTTAGAAGAGGAGGCGGCACAGGTCTCTCATTAATGGTAACATCTTTCCAGCCCCGAATTCGCTCACCAAAATACCAATCAAGCACTAAAGGACTTTCCAAGACAAAGCGGCAATCGTCTATGTCTTTCCTAACATCTTCAACCACATCTCGATTGGATACCCCAACCCAGGGATCCTCCACCAGCTGCAATTCACATCAAAGTTCCAAAGTTAGTTAACAATTACCTTTTAAATGCGTTTAAACTAAACCGAAGAGGAAGAAGAAAATCTACCTACTCCCGGACCATATTACGGATACACTCCCTATAATCCATCCTTTCCTTAAGGAAACCGTCTACACCTTGACACCACTTCGTTAGGAAGACGTTTCCCGCCGGGAATCTGAAAGTAGGAAAAGGAAAGATATGGTATTCAAATGCCCAAACCTGCAAAAAGTACCAAAGCATATGGTTAATTGTTTTTAATTAAGGATACTCAAACGGAAAGATCGTTTATTGGAACCTTACCAGCAAAAGGACATAGCTAAGCTTGACACGCAGCTCTTGTGCCCTTACCGCGATATCCAACCCATAGTTGATCTTGCAACTACCCACTGGGAAGAAAAGGACAGTCAAAAGTGTGATGATAAAAGATCGGACGCATTGGGCTCGCTGATGTGCAGTATCTATCCTCTTTTTTGCCCAGTGACTAAATAATTCACTGCAGTATAACTTCCCGCCAGTAGGAGCTACTCCAAACAGTTTTTCACGTGATTTGCCACTTCAGGCCAAGAGGCGAAACGGTCAGCAAAAATGTCAAAGTGAATAACCTCACCAGCCCAAGGAAGGCCCGTAATTTCCACAACGTCAGAAGGCGTAATGGTAAATTCACCAATCCGGAAATGAAAAGTATGGGTAGTCTCATACCACCGTTCTATCAATGCCGCCATGGTAGCCTGTGAAAAATGGGACATGTTTGATGGAATGACTCGGGCAATGTCCCCTAAACCAGTGTCATCAATGGCTTGAATCAAAGATGCATCATCCTTAATCACTCTCCACCACTTACCGATTAGGCTAACTCCGCAGAAGTTGGTGAGAATATGAGGCTGCAAAAGGACATATTGTGCTTAACATACGAATGATCAGGATATCATTAGCCATGTCAGTAACGACATTACCTATATCGTTACCGACATCATCCATATCAGTAACGACATAGGCCATATCGTTAACGACATAGATCATATCGGTAATGACATTAGGGTTACAGGACGGTAAATCGTTTTTCCGGCAACCATAAGCCCAAACAAATCCAAAATTTCGCACATAAACCAAGTACAAATCTATCCCAAATCATTCCTAAAACCAAAGGAACATCAAAAAACACCTATTCATGCACCAATTTCACAAAAATCATCGAAAAGTCCAAGTTCAATCAAACGAAAAATATGATGTTTTGATGATTACCTGGACTTGAGAAATGTGTTCTTCAACCTTTTGGCCAATAAACTCCTCATTCCAATCGAGGCAGCAACCCTCCGCCACTAAAAGCACCTTAAACCCGCGAATGGTCGAATTACGGGGAAGAGAGCAGGCGGCAATGCTCTTGGGAAGTTTGCTCTGAACTTTACTCATCATTTTGAAGTAAATGGACGTGAAAAGATTTGAAGAGGAGAAATGGAGATTTTTCTACACTGTCTCTGTCTGTATGCAGAAATAAACCAGAATGGATTATCGCTCCTTTTATATCTACATGTGATGTCGTTAACGACATTACTCAGGTTGTTAACGACATCAAGCCAGGGTTGGCCCAAATCCGGCCCATTTTAAACCTAATCCAATTCAAACCTTCATTTTCATGACCTCCAAATGTGATGGAATCAATCCTGGGGCACTCCCAAACCTTTCAAGAATCAGAAATTTTCAAAATCTTACACTTTCATGTTTTAACCCTTGATTGAAGGGGCAAAAGTTTTTGCTTTCAGCAATTTCAATCAAGATATTAAAACATATACCGTAAAAACCCACTTGATAAACTTTTTCACCATATCACAGGAGACCTCTTCTCATAACCATTTTTTCCCACCGTGGAACATATTGTCATACCATGAATCAAAATAAACATCAATATAAGGTTGTCATGATACTAAATCAGTGACTCCCATCCTTTCCCTAGCAGTTTCAGGGGCACATTCAACACATGGTCAACTCATAAAGGGGCACTTTACTTCATCAAATGCATGGAGTACACGACTCACATCCTTTCCCTAGCAGTTTCAGGGGCACATTCAACCCATGGTCAACTCATGAAGGGGCACTCAACCTCATCAAAGACATGGAGTACATGACTCCCATCCTTTCCCTAGCAGTTTCAAGGGCACATTCAACCCATGGTCAACTCATGAAGGGGCACTCAACCTCATCAAAGGCATGGAGTACACGATTCCCATCCTTTCCTTGCAGTTTCAGGGGCACATTCAACATAAGATCAACTCACAAGGGGCACACGTATTTTATTTAAAGGCTAAAGAATGAAATGGTCCTTCATCCTACAAGGATTATACCTTGGCTGCAGAAAGAAACAGTCAATGCATTGACACAACGCCGGATGGAAGCTCATGTCACCATCAAAGAAGTGCCAACCGCTACGAGTCAGGTATTGTTTCTCATCCCGCGACTCTTCTATCGTGGGACCATACTGATTATTTATCAGCAATGGGCACACGAGGGGAATCCTGTGAGCACGAGATTTTGTCTCCCCCTCACAAGAATAATGATGAAGGCATAAATCACTTTCTTTGTTAGTCTTTCATTTTTGACAAGACTCCGAGTTCGTCTAGAAAAGCTCTCTACGTCCATTCCGAGCTTTAGCTGCCACATTTTCAACTCAAATTAGTTGTTGATTAGGCCTAAAATCCATTGGATAACCCAAGTCTCAACCAGGGGCCCAAAAATCTGGCCCAAGCCCATTTGAGGTGTCAATGTCGTTAATGACATTGATGATGTCATTAACAACATCACCAATGTCGTTAACGATATTGATTAACGACATCATCAATGTCGTTAATGACATTGATGATGTCGTTAATGACATTACCAATGTCATTAACGACATCGTACACATCAGTTCGCACATGTTGCTAATTTTCATTATTTTACGAAAAGAAACCCAAGATCTGATAATGGCTAGTGATTTTCAGTGTTCCACTTATCTAGACAGGAGATAGTGCCCTAGTTGAGTGGAAGAGCGTGGATTTTTGGGTGGAAAGGAGGTTGAGTGGAGAAATAATGCAACTTTTGGATTGAAGGGAGATCCATATAGGCAAAGTTTCAGCCAATTCCAAAGGGGGACGAAAATTAGGAAGAGAGGAGAGCTAAGGAGCAGAACTTTGAGGTTTCTTAGAAGGGAGAATATTTGTGTTAGAGGTTATTGAGTTCATAAGCTAGATAGCCACTAATACTATCTTTAAGCTTTGAAATACTTGAGGATTCAGATTCAACTAGCTTAAGTTCTTCACAAAAGCAAGTTCTTGAGTTATCACAATCACAAACTAAGTAACCTTGAGGTTTAACTTCTCATTTAAGTAAACTTGAGGTCTATAGAATAACTAAGCCAACCTTGAGGTCTAGTTATTTATACATACTATTTTCACACACCTAGGGGGTTATTACATCTTCTAGAATCTGTACATTTGTTTTGGGATCATATTATTGCTCCTTGATGACAATTTTATAACCAACCACAACTAACGAAAGGGACGAAGAGAGCTTTCTGGAGGGTTTCGAGGGTCTCAAAGAAGCGGATCTATGATTATGAGGTAAGCCTCTGAGTTCCTACAGTCTTATTTTAAGTATTTATGCATCTTGGAAGTGTTTATTTGGTTTTTGTTTGAGTTTTAATAAAATTTGGCTTACTGCATCTGTCAAGTCGTTAACGACATGACTGATGTCGTTAACGACATCAGCCATGTCGTTAATGACATGGCATATAAAGTAGCCTCGAATCACTTTCTGCTTCTTTTTGTGTCCAATCGGTCGAAAGGTGACCATTCAAACTTTAAAATTTGAGATTCTAAGTGACACAGAACTTGGTATTAGGCCTGTTCGGGATTTAAAATCTATTTGGGAAGCGGTTCAAGTGGTTAAAGTCGGTTTCCCTTCACCGGGATTCTTGTTTTACCGGCTTTAACGACTTTCTTCCCGATCAGATTTTGATGGTAGCCCCATTATTTTATATTCAGACGTAGATTTCGTTATTTTCTATACATGTTATGAAGTTATTGTTAGGAACCCATACGAAGGGA
This sequence comes from Euphorbia corollata, assembly GCA_948277035.1. NCBI lineage: Eukaryota > Viridiplantae > Streptophyta > Magnoliopsida > Malpighiales > Euphorbiaceae > Euphorbia > Euphorbia corollata. The sequence goes on along the minus strand of CAOJBI011042842.1, from coordinate 326 downwards.
ATACATGGTTCCCGGATAACCGACCAAACGAAATTCGCATGCGGCATTTTCATTAAATAAAAATGGCCAACACATTTGTGATTAAAAATGAACCATTTTTATCAAGATAAGCCGACAAAGTTTTCACCATTTACGAATTGACCATACGGGTCTCGCAAAATATCTGAACTCGAATTTATGTGGTGCAATCGCACATGTTTGTGTTGTGAAAAATAAATGTGCTAATCTTTGTGGATGCAGGTAGACTAGGATAGATGTATGCTAGGTTTAATTTCCTTCGGGTATTGCATTTAATTTCAAATAAAATGTAATATTTGTTAGATATC
>CAOJBI011042355.1:0-12647 GCA_948277035.1 Euphorbia corollata | reverse complement strand
ACAGTAATCTTATAATATTTTGCGTCTAACTGGAATTGATTCCCGCACTAAGCGCCACAATTCCGACATTGATAAGGCATTATTAGTATTGCCTTTTACTCGAAGTACCCTTGTCCCACTCCTTAAGACTATAGTTCTTTCCTCAGACCGAACTAGAGGATTCTTGAACAGATTACTCATAAAAAGCCTTATTGCTGTTCTATACTCTTCATTTGCTCGTTCAAAACAAAGTGAGAACAACACTTTAAGAGAATCTTGGTTCAAAGATCTATGCATACAACTAAAGAGAGCCTTTTGGTTTACACCCAGTCCAAAACCACCAATCCAAATGCACTCTTGCATCATTTCATGCATAGTTACTAAATGGGTCACTAGAGCATCTATATCTCTACTTGAATACTTTTTAGAGAACCGATGTTCCCTTAGACGCTTCATCCTATCTCGAAGTTTTTTCCAATGACTAGGTGTTTTAGGATGAAATGGGGTTTGCATTATAAGCGTCATCTACACAAAGTAGAAAATTGTTAATTATTACACAAATAATTAACATATAACATATTACAAAAATATGTTGAGCATGATACATAATCATTTTAAATATATGCATTCAGTATAAATTACCACATGTCAGCAGCAGTAACAGCCGGATTTCACACACCGGCCACGCGCCGGCGAAGACAATCCGCACCGGCGCGTGTAATACATGCGCCGCCTTCCCTATATTTTTCGGCGACCGGACTTTGGCAGTTTAAGGTTTTTCGACGTTCCGAATCCGTTGGCGCAGTCCGTTTTACGGAAAAATGAACAGAAACAGATGTTTACATGGAGTAACGCTTAAAAACGTAACTTTTTTCGATCAAAATCGACACAAAACACGATCAGTCGACTATCAAACGACTTCTAACATCAAAAAACTTAATTCCAGTGACTTCAACATAGAAAACACGAAAAATTTTCAATTAATCCCCTAAAAAACGAGTTTTTATCCCATTTTCACATACTTTTTCATCGTTTTAACATATTTAACGATAAAAAAAAAGTTCCGGAAGAACAAAATTCCAAAATTTTTGTTGACTGCATATATTCAACTTACTTAAACTTCTTTGGAGTTAACACCGAATTTACCCCGCTCATGATACCATTGATGTAAAACGAATAAATTAAACGAATTAAACACGGATTTGTACCTTTTTTTCGTTGCCCGGATCCGAAACTCTTGAACGTTTGAATGCGAAGTCAAGAACGTATCACGTATAATCGGATAACGAACTGTTGGTCACGACTTCGACAAGAATCGGTGTTGGATGGACGACAAACGATTGATCGAAAAGTTATTTGGAAATGAATTGAATAATAAATGAATAATTTTGAAAACTAATTTCGTATACTCTTCTGTATATTATTAACGTCCATGTATATCATTTCCTTATATATGGAAATCATGTCCATTCATTAACAATTGTGATGTTTCATGGTTAATTACATTTTAAGTCCTCAGATTTTTGATTATTCGCAATTAACTCTTTAAAGTTCTATAACTTTACAATTTAGTCCAACTAACTAAATTGGGTCGGATCCTTTGAACCGATTGACCCGATCACGGGCGGACCCTTTATTTCCAACACATTTTTTAAATATCTATAATGATTAGAATATTATCTTTATTTATATATAATAATAATATAAATAATAAATAGCAATATTAAGAAATAAAAATATAATATTAATATGATAGTAATTTTAATAATTATTATAATTAATGATTATTAATAAATTCTAATATGATATAATATTAGTTTAAAATATATGGATTAGTGTGAAAATATAATAATAATTAGGATAGTTTGTAATAATGATCTTAATTATTTATTATAATTAATGATTATTAATAAATTTTATTATAATATAATATTATTTTCAAATACATGGATTATTATTAATATATTACTATTTTAAAATAGTCTAATATTATTTAAAATATTATGGATTATTATTAATGTTATACTGATATTTTAAGGTAATATTGTTATTATTGATGTAAATAATTACTTTTCATTAAGTTTTAATATTTTCAGTTTCATTATATTAAGTTTCAGTAAGTTCAGTTTCAGTTCACTTTCAATATATTCAGTTTCAGTTCAGTTCAATTCAATTTCAAAATAAAAAAGACTCTAACTTACCCCCAAAATCCCGCCCGTGAAGTTTGACAAATATGCACACTTACTTACGCTATTATTGCTGGCGTGACGACATGGAGGGACAAAAATAAAAAGAGTGGATTTGTATAGAAAGAGTATCGATGATATTCAACAATCAGTTAGTCATAAAATTCTAAAAATATATAATCAGAATTTAAGAAATAATTAGGACCAATTAGACTTGGCTAAATTAGAGTATATTTAGTAAGTTATGTATTGATTATATGACATGTGAAATAGAAAATCATATTGATGAGATTTAAAATAGATAAGATATTTTAAAAGATAGCCTATATTGTCTATTTGATTGTATTTTTTCCAAAATAAAATGATAAAAATAAAACTAAATCATTTGCTAAATATTATCTATTATCAATAAATAATATTAGTTAATTATTTATTTTTATTTGATTGCCAATACGTTGAAGATAAAATAGATATTGTGTCACATTGCCGTGTTATATTAGAAAGAGAAAATAAAAGATATAGTGTAGAGTCATTTTTTAGTTGATCGTCTATTCTTATTTATTTATCAAGATAATTGATAGAATATACTATATACTAAAGATGCTCTTAGGTAAAATTTCGTGAAATTTTACCGAGTCACCCACCTTTCCCAAAATTTCCCCTCTTTTTCCTATATTACCCCTAACCATATAAATGACAGAACTATAAATATACATTAAAAATTTTATTAATTAATAATTTTAATTTAGGATATCTAATAAATTCATAATTACTATTAATTATATATTTTAATACTATTATTATTAGGATAGTTTATATTCAAGGAAATTAAAAAATTTATTTTTACTATTTATTTTGCTAATTTATCACCGTACTATATTATTTTTAATACGTTTTCCTTATCTGTTTAGATTTTTACAGGGTAAATATAAAAAAATGTAACATTGTGGTTTGACTGTTTTATAAAATGGTCAATTTGGATTTTTTTTTACAAATTGATACTTGTGAGTTTAAAAGTTAGCAAATAAGGGACAATAAATGATCCCTTATTTGAAATTATATCATAAACAAGGGTAATCTTATTTATTTTAAATGAAATTTCGATTGCTCATTAATAAAAATGTACAATCATAATAAGTTTCAAATTTTTTTTGAAAAGTAAAATTATTTTATTAAATTAAAGTGTGATGGTAGTTATAAAAATCACAATAAACTGAAAAATTTCTTAAATAATTCTTAAATAATATGGTTGAATTATAAAAATTTTGAATGATTAAAATACATCCTGTAATGTTATAACTTTTAATGAAAGATCTTTGAAACCACACGCATATTTTTGAAAAGTAAAACGTTATAATTTTTACAATCACAAGCATCTTTTTTAAAAATAAAATTTTGAAAAATAAAATTCTACAATGACTTTTTTTTAAAACAGTCAAACCATATGACATGTTTTTAAAGTTTACCCTTCTTTATAAGTAAGAAAATCATTGTATTTGATTACAATAAAATTAGATGGAAATAATTTCAAAATTTCCTTTTATTTTAATATTCATTCATGTAAAAGAAATTTAAACTTGATAGAGCCGGACGGAAAAACTAGTCGGCCATTAGTGTGGCCCGTTGGATCCATGACATATTATGACCGGTCGGCTGACCATCTAGTGGTGCGACTGGTATTTCTGACTGGCAATGCATAGGTGTGGCTCATTTAATTGGACAGTTACACATAAAATTTTCCTATTTCTATACTGAGGGCATTCTCATATTTTCAATGGGGCGAAGCGAAGTGAGAAGGAGCAACACTTAGTAACATCCAAATTTTATGAATTTGATGAATGTACATAACCAGGAGGATGAAAATTGAGGAATTTAAAATTGTTTAGTGTCTTAAGAATATTTTTCCCGATTTTATTTTTTAAAACAATAATAAATATAGAGACTTGTGACAAATGTCTTAGCTTAATGATTGTAATTGAATATGTGATTTTTCTTTGTATTATTGTCAATGAAATTGCACAATTTTTTTTAAAAAAAGTAGGGAGAGCAAGAAATCTCAAAGATCGAACCGAACTGAACCAGAGAACCGGATTGGACCTAATCAAACCAGATCAGACCTAACTTATTCGGTTTGGTTCTAGCCTTCTATGTTCTAATATTTTGTTAAATTGGTTCTCGGTTTTGAGAAAAAAAAAACTAAATAAACCGAGAATCAAACTTAATTAATGTTTTATATAAAAGATGTAAAGAAAACCCTAGTTGTTTTCACTACTCCACTAAATACTCTAATGCTATTGTGCATCCTCTTCTATGATTTGTAATTTTGCTATTCCAAAACTCTAATATCATCAACCTTTTTTTTTCAATCAACGATTTTCTTAGTTTTCTACATTTCGATCTTTCGATTTCTATCATATTCAACTTTTTTCTGTGCAATTGACATTTTTGTTTTTCATATTTAAAATCGGAAACAACTTATAAATTTTGTATCAGATCATTTTTTCGTTGTATAAAAAAAATTAGCTTCTTTACTAAACTGAACCAGACCAAACCTAAATATTTCGGTTCGGTCCAGACTGAACCTAATTCTATTAGGTTCAGTATCAGGTTCCTAATTTTTATGTCACTTTGGTTTTTGATTTATTTGGTTCGATTCAGTTCGGTTTTGGGACCGAACTGATCAATGCTCTCCCCAAAAAAACAAGTATTGGGGCTTAAATAAGATTATTCGAAAAACAAACTCGTTCACTTTTGAAACATGTGTGAAGTTGCTATTGCTTTTACTTTTCAATTTTATTTTAGCACATGTCAAATTCTTATTATTTTGACTTTCAAAACCAGCCACGTTGAATTGGCACATATGTAGCATAATTTTATTAAGTTTGATTTGTTTTGTTGTATTCAAAGAGTGGTTGAGGATGATAGTATAATATTTAGTCCAAATATAGTCTAGAATATTTAGTCCAAATATAGAACGCTACAAAAGTATTTGACTGACTAAATTCTAATTTACAAATAATATTTTACATAGCAGAAACACAACAAAAGAATGAATAAACAACTTTAAATCTGTATATTTTGTTATATAAGAAGAATAAAAAAAAGAAGAATAAAAAGATACAAAGAGTGCAATTCGTACTGTTACATAAGTGAAACTTCTGCTTTGTATATGAAAATGTAAAGTTTTGCTGATTTTAAGGAGACATTGTAGTCAAATATGAGACAAGAACAAATCAAACCCCTTTGTCTCACTTTAGTTGTTTGGAGTTTCTAAAGGAGGAATCGAAGCAACTTTTGAGAAAATTGAAGAGAATGTTGGATACAAACAAATTAATTAACTAACTAAAATTATTGATTAACAGACAAATTGAAATGTTAATTTTGAAAGTGTGCACTGTTCACGTTGTAGCACATGGTGTAAATACATCATGAAACATAGGGGGGCAAGTGCCTATTCAGACTGGATAGTAGGGTTGGTGTGGGCACTGTTTTGGGCTAATTAATTATGTTTAATTAGTTTTGATTAACCACAATTTGACCAACCACATTGATATAAATATTATTTGGTCATCTACTTGTTTTCTGCCAGCTCTTTGCATGTCTAAGCACATGATGATATTTTGGTGATTAGGGAACTACGTACCGGTTTCATTTTCGCTTGCATCATGTATTACTTTAAAAAATATGGTGGCCTAATACACCATTGGTCCATCAACTCGGTCTGTTATGTCTATTATCTTTTTCGAACTTTGAAAATATCCACAAAAATGCATCAGTTTGCTTGAACATCACATGTCAGTTTCTGGTTAGTTTAATCTTTTAAAAATGTCATTTTTCATTTTCCAATCAAAAGTTGAGTATGACATTCCCGGGGTAAATTGATGATTGCAAGTTGAAGGGGGCAAAATGTGCATTTTTACAAATTAAAAAAGTAACATATACCTTTATAAAGTTCATGGACAGTAAACGATTTGAACCAAGTTCAAGAAGTTAATGATATATTTGACCAAATGTATTTGCTAGAATTACGACTATCTGTTAATATAATGACCATTTATATGGAATTTTATAACATCTCTCATGTCTAGATATTATGTAGCGTGAATTTCTCATCATTAGGTTGACTAAACAATGTTGTAATATAAAATTAATATCCATATATAACTCTAAATGTGTACATATCTGTTGAAATTTTTTCGAGAACTTAAAGTTAGATTGCATCATCGATACAGGAAATGTCCTCACATGCAAATTATATGGGAATAATCCAACAATATTCACTTTGTAGATCAATTTCGTTGTTTGATTAAAAATTTTTAAGTGTTATAAATGGTTAATAAAAAAAATTATTGCTAAAAGTATAACAAATTCGTTATTCATAGCTAAAATCAACGACCAAATAAAAAAAAATTGTAGCATTCTAAAGTTGTGGTGATATACTTTTGCTGCTACAGCTTGTAGTAGTAATATAAAATTTGTTTTAATATGAACGAATTTGATCTTAACAAAATATATTCTCAGTAAATTATTAGTTATAAGTAGACATATTCACAGTTCGGAACACTCGTTTGGCTCAACCGAGTCCGATACTTTTAGCTGGACTCCGACACTTGTCTTGTATAAAGTTTGTGTCTAAATTCACATAAACCTAAAACTTATGAATTAGGCTTGATTTTTAAATAAATACCTGAATAAAGTTTTATATATTATATACTTAAATGTATATATTTAGTATTATTTTGAGATTTTTATAGTTTGGTCCACTGTACTACGAAAATTTGATTACAATAAGTTCTATCATGGATATGAAGAATTTCAAGTTCTGTCATGGATATTAAATTTTTTAAATAAACAATGTAAATATATGTAAGATTTATGTATATTTTAAAAAAATTGTCTTTTAATCCACTCACAAATGTAAGAGACAAATTTTTCTATAAATCGTAAACTAAACTAGAATTGAGAATGACTTCGCAATCTCAACAAATCTTAAACAAATCCTCAATTTCTAAAATGTAGACCGGACCAGATTTAAATCAATATTTTTACTAGAAAATTTATGAAGATCCCCCGGAAGAACAATTTAAGTCACAACAAGTATATATGTTATCACAAAGAATTTAATATTAAATTACTCCAATAACACTAATTTATAGAGACAAGAGTTTATTTACAAAAAAAAATATATATATATATATAGAGACAAGAGTTTGTGGGTCAATCCTCGCCCTCTTAAAAAATCTACATTTATTATAAAAGATTGTCATGGCACAATAAGAAAAATATAAGCCTTTGGAAATATATAATTTTTGAGGATTTTAATCCATGAATCTGTTACGAGAATTACTGTCATTCTGCATATTAAATCATATGTGTACATGCTTATTATGAAATATGTTACGAGTATTACGTATATTCTGTATTTTAAATCATATGTATGTATGCTTATTGTGTAAAAATAACTTTCAGTTGGAAATTACCGGTCTACCCATGACCGGGTCGATTGGGTCAAAAGATTCGATTCAGTTTAGTTATATATACTAAATTGGAAAGTTATAATATTTTAAAAAATTAATTACAAATATAAAAAATTTAAAAACTTAAAAGAAAATTAACCATGAAAGTTTACATATTTATTGGTTAATAAAGGCAGTTACTCAATTCATCCACAACAAAAAATTATCTATTAAGTCTTTACAATTAACATGTTTCTTTCTTATTTTCGGATTAAATCCAATAATTAATTGGTCCATTGGACGACGTCCTTTGATCCGATTGAACTAGTCATGTTCGAAAGTAAATAGAATCGAAAGTCGAAAGAACGAATAAAACACGGATTAATACCTTATTTTGATGCTTTGATTCGAAGTATTTGAGAATTTGGATGCGAAGTAAAATCGTATCATGCGCAATTGGATCACAAACTATATGCCACAACTTCGACGAAAATTCAGTATATGATAGTCGATAACCAATTGATTGGTAAATCGATTGAATTGATAACGAATATACGAATATATATATTCAATGTTGAAAACGTGAATGATTCTTCATTCACCATGTCACTCAAAATACAAAACTACAACTCACTCTTTACTTCTTTTCTCTTTAAAGAAATTCTCAACTCACATATTTATAGGGGAATGATACAACTCTCAACTAACACATTTACTAATCACAACATCCAACTAACCACAACTCCCAACTTAAAAAATTAATAGACAACTTATTTGGTTGAATTAAACGGCCTCCAAGTTGGTTGTAGTTAATAGCCTCCAAATTGGTTTTGGATCAAGTTTACCTTTGACAATGAGCTTGGATTTCACTTAATTGAGATTAAGTTTATAACTTAGTTTGAACTTCAAGTTTTAAATAGGATAAAGTTTACGATCCAACACCCCCCCTTAAACTTGATCTTTTCATCCCAAGTAAGCTTCTTAATCTCATGAAGTTTTCAGTCGTTAATGGCTTGGTAAATATATCCGCAACTTGATCTTGTGTCTTCACGTATTTAACTAGCACTTTCTTCCTTGCAACACATTCTCGTATATAGTGATAGCGGATGTCTGATGTAGAGCAGCGGGCCTTAGCTTGCTGAGTTTCAACTCTTCGGATTTTTACAAATGAGTAGAGTTTTTAGAGTCGAAACGGCCCAACGATCAATGCTAGAGGCTTATGCCTCTAGCCCCACCCTATTGAAGCCTAATTCGGCCGTTTAAGCCTTCAATTTTACGTTTTAATTATTTTAGGGACTTAATTGCAATTTCTTAAAAGTTTCTGTGCTTTTCTTTTTTTTCTGGGATTGTAACCCTAGGGTATATAAAGTCTAAAAACGTTGTCAATTGTAGTTTTGGAATTGAAATAAAATTTCATAGGCTACGACCGTTTTATTCCTTCGTCGGCATTCGTAGACTTGTCGAGTTGGGATTGTTCTTGATTTCTTATCGCTTCGCTGCATCAGTTCTCTACAATTTTAATCTGAATCTAAGAAACTACAACAAAAATGTGGGATAGTGTCTCACAAAGTCAAAGAATTAATAACTCGACCATGATTAGCAAGAGCATCCACAATTAATTTGTTTCCCTTCACCATAAATATGCGAAACATGAAGTTGGATCCATTGAGTAGTCTCCAAGCAAGATAACCATTCTTGTTGAATAATACAAGGAAAATCAAAGGTCTTCAAGTTTAACATATCAACAGTATAAGTGGAATCACATTCAATCCAAAGCTTGTCCCAGCCCTTCCCACAAAGGGTTTGAATTGCAAATGTAGCAGCCCTCATTTCAGCTATCAACGCCAAATCCGTTCTTATTGAAAAAGAAAAAGCCCCTCATGCAAAACCTTTATGAGTATAATAAATTTCCCCACACCCTCCTTTTTCACAAGGGTAAGATCCATCCATGTTAACTTTAGTCCATCCCGACGAAGGAGGGATACCATAAGAGTTATGGTTAAGAGTTAAGATTTGTTATTTTTTGAAACATAAACAAATAATGTAACAAATAGTAGTTAAAAATGAAGTTCCAAATTTGAAGCGATTTCCAAAGAGACAATCAAACCATCAACTCCTACCTGAGACGATCTCCATTAATACAAACTATAATTTCTTGATCAGATTTCACCCCCGGTCTATAACCCTGTTGTCCTCTTCTATCCAACAGATTGCTCCGACAATCTCAAAATATACAATAAGCTCAAGAAATCCTTATCCGAGGTATTGGAATATTGCACCCTTTAGCCGGGCGGATCAATGACAATCTATTCGTCAGTGCAATGACGAGTGAATCCTTTATTTTAAGGCAAAAGTTTTGTACACATTCTCATGATTTCTTGAAAATTCGATGCCAGCTGAAATGAATAAATTGCTACCAATTGAGCTAGATGCTACTCAACATTTCCTGTTAGGTGTGTTTTCCAATACAGTAGAGTTTACAGTGGTCCATACCTCTCGCACAAGGCTGCAGACGCGTTGTCTACTTTAATAAAACATGCAGGGTAGTGATTATTCATGGGGTAGACGAAGTTTTCTGCCGTGAATTCATATCCACCTCCATCTTTTCACTGAAGAACATATCAAGATACAATCCAACAATTGGTATTGGCAAGGAGAACATTAGGACGAGAGATTTTTTTTCAGCCCTAGATCTATTAAGGTTCTAAGAGAAAATATTCTACAAGATCAATTAGATGATAAAAACCTGCCCTAGATAGTTTAAGCATTATCGTTGTTTATAAGGATGAGATCCGTGGCATCCAAATCTAAGTTAAAGAGTTGCAAAATCAACAAAAATTGTGCTAATCCTTTACGAAGTAAACCTTCATCCAAGGATGGATCCGCCTTTGCTAGAGATCTTATTCTGGAACTATTCTAACTTCGTGATAACGATTCCACCCATTGATTACGAGTAAGGAAGCTATGATTTTATCAATGAGATGAGAGATTTAATATGAAAGATCAATAAAGAATATTATGTGAATAAACTCCAAGGAAATGAACACTTGGATTTTATCATAGAAAGAGGTGAAAAGTTCATCAAATGTGAGATTTCTACACTTAGTTTTACAAGTTTGTGCATTTTACTATTGTATGAAGCAGGTTTCAGGTAGGGAAAACTGGTATTGTATCTAGGGATAAACTATCCAATTAAAAAAACTCCCCACTTATGCACTATTTTGATGATATCTTCTAGATTTTGTACTCTTATAACTCTATCAGTGATAAATTAATTTTTTGTTGTCTAAACGCTGTCTAGTCCGGACTTTAACATATAAGAGGTGCCAAGACATCATAGTTTCTAGACATAGATATTTATAATAATTAAAATTAAACACTTTTATTGGAAAAATTAGATAAGTTAGTAAAATTATAGTTCATTACAGTATACAATGGGTGGAGTTTAAAGCTCAGTAAACTAGATGAATGCCTTAATGGCTCAGCTCCTAAAAAGCAGGAATGAATTCTGTGATTGCAGAGAAGGCTTTTTTCAGTATAGCTCTTCCTACTCTAGATGTCAGGGAGGACATTCTCTAATATAGAGTCTTGTTTGCCGTTACGAGAGATCCCCCACCACAAACTTCAGCTCCAAGAACTATTTATACAGTCCCTATTCAAGAGAGAGTTGAGCGATAAAAGAAATGATCTTAAATCTCCATTCATTCTCAAAGGCAAGAATGATCCCACAGAGAGCTAGTCCAACCCCTAGAGAGGAATCATCGAGATCTCATATATCAGAAAGAATTGCTGATTTAGGAAGACCCATAACCAGGAAAATGCCAGCCAAGGAGGTTGAGGTGTGTAGCAGAAAAAGCAAGCGTCAGACCTCCCCTCAAGCCTCGATACACATGACTGAGGTAGAAGGATCTAGGAGATCTCTTTCAAGCAATGCCATTAGGAGAAGTATAGTTATCCCAACAATAGCAACAACAAATGCTAATGAAGAGGCTCTCCTTAATTAACAAGTTTATAAAAAGAGTCTGAGGCATGTTTGTGGATGTTAGTGTGGATCTAGTCATCCTAGAGGTAGAGGCAGCCGGTACACCATTTTCCCAAAAAGTCATGCAGGAACTCTTTTCCAAAAAATTCCATTACCCAGCATATATATAAAGGGTTTTTGGCAAAGCTTGTTCACCATGGAGGGCACAAATTTTATGATGTATAAGCTCTTCCCCTCAACTTTAACTAGGTTAGGATTCTTTTGGTTTGAATCGTTGATTTTCAACTTGAAGCAGTTAGCAAAGGAGTTATGTCTCTTCTTTGTCACCTCGATCCGGCAAACCCGGACAAAGAATTACAGTTGCTTAGTCAAGGAAAACAAGAATCATTGCAAATATTATATTGAGATGTTCCATAAGACCCTTATGTATATTAAATGCTGCAACGTGGTGTGTATGAGTCGATATCCTTGGACAAAACATCAGAAATTTAGATCTAAAGAAAGACTAGGTTGTGAAGAGGCCAACATCTTTGGCAGGCATGATAAGCAGAGCTTGAGGCTGGGTTTCTTATGACATACTCAGAATATAATCAAGTTAAGTGTCGCGTGACCTCGCACTAGTGGAAAAAGGGCCTATGGCCTCTGTTAAATACTTGGAATTGGCCTCGGTTTTGAACCGAGGCCAAAGCCCCCGATGTGAATGCTCCAGAAGTTGAGCGCCTCGGTTATTTAACCGAGGCAAATGGGAGAACTTAGCCTCGGTCATTATGAAAGCCGAAGCTACGAGCGAGTAAATGTGGTTTGTTAAACACGCGAAAACGGCCTCGGTTGCTGCATATAACCGATGCCAATTTTACAGTTTTTTTTTTAAATTGGCTTTGTGAGCTGGCGGGACCGCCGTCATCCGGAAGGTCCTTGTTTTTGTCGGTTTGGATCGAACTGCGCGAGGCACGAATTCGCCCAGGGTTTGGAGGGATGAGTCTTTACGATCTCTGGGGGATGATTTTTATTAAAGAGAAAACCGTTTTCAATTCGATTTCCTTT
>CAOJBI011040948.1:0-10969 GCA_948277035.1 Euphorbia corollata | reverse complement strand
AAAAAGAAAAGAAATTCGACACCGACGAAAATTGAATATAATGCATAGAATGGAACACAAATGTTCGAGACATCATAATTTAACATTTTTTTTATTTGTAGATAATAAGGTTTAGACCTAAGATTTTCTAAATGGGTACTTGTGGTTTTAAATATTGGCAAAAACAGAAAAAAAAAATATTTTTTCATTAAAAATAATAATGTTACATAAGTTATTTCAATCAATTCAACATTCCTATAATTTAACCATGTTATATAAAAATTACATATCTAATTTTCAGAAATTTTCATTTTATTATGATTTTCTAAGAGTTAGCATCATATTTAAATTTAAAAAAAATATTTGTACTTCTCGGAAAATTCTAAAATTTAATACTAAAGTGTATTGTATTTTTATTAACTAAGCTGTAAAATTTTAGTTCAAAATGGACAAGATTACCTTTTTTTATGACGTAATTAAAAATTGAAAATCATCATTTTGTTAATTTTTGAAACCACAAGCATCGATCCCTTTAAAAAAATTCACAAAGATCTTTTTACAAAACGATCTAATCACATTGCATGTTTTTAAGTTTACCCTAATAATTATCTCTGTTTCAAATTTAGAAAGCTTTATCTACTGAGTTCAAACAAGTTTTTAGAGAAAAATAGGGAAACACCATTGTATTAGACTTAAGTCGTTTGTCTGAAACGTGTCCACCCTTTCTCAATCAATAAATATAATCCCAATTAAACATTTCATAATTTAATGCCAAAAAGGAATTGTAACAAGTCTAACAGAATATGTGTTATACAGATCAAATGGAATAATTTTTTTTTTTTGCAAATGCGTATTTTTGGGCTATGGGTTATATCATTAATTTCGGATAATCCTCGTGTTACCCGGCTTATCGATTTATTTCCTTCGATATTTGATATGAATTGCTTGCAATAAAGTATCTTGACACATGTCCTAAAAGAGGTGACAATAATTACATAGCGTAATTATCAAATAAAAACGATTACATATTATATATACATATATATATGAACAAAAAAGTAACATTTTGAATAACACATAGCATAGCACATGACATATACATGAAATGAGCAAACACGCAACAGAGCTTAAAAAGCTATCTTTGGCCTTAATTCGTTAGATGATCATATTAATTCAATAATTCATAATATGGCCAAAGGGTTCGATTTGCTAAAGAATACGAGAAACTTGAAATATAAATAAAAATAATCAATATCCAATATTTAAATTACATCAATAAATAAATGATCAAATTATTTTTTTCCACGCATAGAGTAAGCATTTGATATATATGAAATTGATATTTGATTTTTATACTCAGTTAACAACGTAGAATAAGTATACGAATAATAAATATATACCTTGCTCTTATTGAATACATTTATAAAGATTATGAAAAGCCTTAACTTTAACAAATCCGGTAAATTTATTTCAGCTAAAAATACACTTCTCAGTTAAAAAAAATTATTTCCTTTTTAAACAGAAAATAAAAAGACCCACCAAAATTGGATATTTGAATTTGGAGGGTGGGAAAATGATTATTAGCTATTAACTTAAGCATAATACAAAATTAATATATAGTTAAGTATGAGCAAGTACAGTGACTTTTTTATGCAACAAACGTCAATGTAATAGACAAACCCCACCCACCCACCACCCCCCACTTTTTTTAATTTTGAATTATACGAGAGGGAGGGAATTCTATGATAATATAGGGTTATTCAGTTTCTTCTTTTTTTTTTTTTACAAACTAAAACATTACTTCGCTCTTTATCTTATTATTATTATTTTTTAATAAGACTTATATTATAAAGTTATTGGATTAACCGCATAATAATATATAGTGTCCCACTGTACTGACCGGCTCAATAGAGGTAGACAGAAGGAAAATAAAATTTTGATGTGTATCTTTTTTACTGAAATTTTTATCTTTTATATATACCAAAAATTAAGAAGTTTAATAAAGCATGAGTTCAATCCAAGACTTTGAAAATTTCAGCTTAACCGGCCTTAATTGATAATTAAAAATTTAAATATTATAAATAAATAAAAAAGTTAAACCGGGCAT
Organism: Euphorbia corollata; assembly: GCA_948277035.1. Lineage (NCBI taxonomy): Eukaryota > Viridiplantae > Streptophyta > Magnoliopsida > Malpighiales > Euphorbiaceae > Euphorbia > Euphorbia corollata. Next base: position 8,883 of record CAOJBI011040948.1, on the reverse strand, counting down.
CATCAAACCCCGCATTTCCAAGTTTTAACTCATAAGACATTATTTATTAATTATTTCATATAATCCTAACTAGTTTCGTTAGAATTTGTTGTTGTTGTTACTCCATATCTTTTGTATTTATTCAAAAATTATGAAAAAATTATAGTGTTTGAAACACATTAAAAATAGTTATAGAGTAACAGTTTTAGCCTTGATTTCATTGAAACATGTAAACAGTAGATTAAGTTCTCTACTTTTTTTCAGTTACAAATGATCCTAAATTCCTAATGTATTGAATTGAAGATACAAATCAATTTAATAAATTCATATTGTATTTTATTATAAAGAAATTTTGTTAGTCTGCCACCAAACAAATAAGCAGAATAAAGTTTTCCAACAACTCAAAGTAACACCATTAATTAATATTAAACCCCGCATTTAAGCTCATAATTAATTGAGAAATAGTTACTTTTCTTGATTTAGATTCAGTAAAATAATTTTCCTAAAAAATCAGTAAAATAAAACGTCTCTGTTTTTTTAATAGACATATCACAAATGATTAATCAATATTTCATTATTACTTAATTATACCACCTACCATTTAACATATATGTATATCAATATTATCTTCTTTTAACAATCTCCACGATTATATGATGGCCAACCACATTCTTGATACTTAATTCTTTTATCAAAAACTACAATGGCTAATTGTGAGATACATGCGCAACAAATTTGAGTTAGAAATAATAATATCAAAAATGATAAAAATTTAGTTGTAATTTATAATTAAAGATTATGCTAGGATTCCTTGTTGTTACTATGAAATATAAAAAATTGCAGTGATGTTAACAAAGTGGATTTTGTCGTTGTGCGAATATTTTCTTTAAAATTTTCAAAAAAACAAAGAAAACAATAATCAGTTGCGTGTTTGAGAAAGCAAGGTTCGGATAGAGGTTCGGGAAGGAGGAACGGAGTAGTGAGCAGTGGGAGAGTATAAAGAAGAAAAAGAAAAGAGAAGAGCTGAGCTGCGTATATAACTTTGTAGTTGTAGAAGAACAAAAAAAGAGAAAAGCTAAAGCTAATGGAGAATGTGAGTCTGTGTTTCCATCATCATTAAGACTCACCTCTCTTCACCAAACTATCATCATTCCTCTCTCTTTCTATCTTTTTCTGTCTCTCTCTCTCGTCTCTTTCTTGTCCGATCTTCCGTTCCTTTCCGAGATTGATCTCTTACTTGGAGAGATTCTAATGACAGGTTCAATTTGGATGGAGTTTAGCGACTGTAATTTATAACACCTTTCTGGTTTTGGGCGAGTTGAGGAAATAATTTGATGGTCAAGCTGTGAGCAAAAGAGGGAAAACTGAAAATGGCTGCAGAGCTAGCATTGTCTTTTTCGTTGGCCTCAGTCGTGGAGGATGTGTTGCAACAACACGACAATAGAGTCGGAGATCTTAATTTGGAGTGTAGAAAAGCTGAAGAAGCTGGTAAATAAAAGAGTTCATCTGATTTAACTTTAATTATTAAAATTGAGGACATATGAATTATGAATGGAAGACTTTCAATTTGATTCATTTTTTAAAAAATTTGCAGCATCAAGAAGATCTGAAGCTGCTGGATGGTTGAGGAAGATGGTTGGGGTAGTTGCAGCAAAGGATTTGCCGGCGGAACCTTCTGAAGAAGAGTTTAGACTTGGATTGAGAAGTGGAATTATTCTCTGTAATGCTATGAACAAAGTTTTACCTGGAGCAGTCCCAAAGGTGAATATATGAAATTTTATCTTTTAGGTAAATTTTGATCTGTGATGATTTTTATTAATATGTATTTATAATAAATTATTGTGCTTTGTAGGTTGTTGAAAGTCCATGCGATGCTGCTCTTATCCCGGACGGAGCTGCATTATCAGCATTTCAGTATTTTGAAAATGTGAGGAACTTTCTTGTTGCTGTACAAGAGATGGGTCTTCCAACTTTTGAGGCATCTGACCTTGAACAAGTACGAATTCTTATGCATAGCTAGTGAGAAATAGGAAAAATTGGAATTGATTTTTCTTCGAATTAAATTTCACAGAAATGATTGATGGAATGAATTACAGGGTGGAAAATCCGCCAGAATTGTAAATAGCGTTTTGGCGCTTAAGTCCTACTACGAGTGGAAACAGACTGGAGGGAATGGAGTGTGGAAATTTGGTGGAAATGTGAAACCTACCGTATCAACAAAATCTTTTGTTAGAAAAAATTCAGAGCCGTTCACAAATTCTTTGTCCAAAAATCCGTCAATGAATGAGAGATCTTTGAATGCCCTCTCCACGGACATTGACTCTAATAAAATGGTTGGTAAGCTTGTTTTATTGAGATTTGCAACATGAAATCAAGAATATATCTATAATTCAGTTATCCTTTTCAATGCAGTCTGCTTCTGGTTCTGTCAGTACACTAGTTCGAGCTGTTTTGCTAGATAAGAAGCCTGAAGAAGTTCCTGCGGTAAGAAATTTATGAACATGTTACTGCTGGTTAATGTAATAGTCTAGATAGTTTAGGATGGCACATTGAATGAAAGAAGAGAAAATAGCTTTTATCTGAATTGCAATTCCTCTAGAATCCAGATATGAAAACCGTTTTACTTAGGGTAGTTTTGATGGTGTTGGGTGTAACACTTATCTGCATTTACTGTATATCTTTATCAATTAATTTATTTGCAAACTGGTATTTGCATAAAAATTATAACAAAAGATTGTGCTTCCTTTTGTGCGCAATAGTTGATGGAATCCGTGTTAAGCAAGGTTATGGAGGAGTTGCAGAATCGCATTACAAGCCAATATGACATGGTATTTAATCAATAAGACATTTTGAAATTTTCATCAAAAGAAATTATTTGTTCAATTCATCAATGAATTTTTATACAAATTAATGTTGTAATTTGAAGGTAAAGCCGGCTTCCAAAGATGTGGCTGCTCCCCAGGCCAACAAATTTCTCTTAAAATCTGCATCTAAAAAGGTAATTTCTTTTTATCGGTCTCTAGTTTAATAACTTTCAAAATCGAAAACAGCAAAGAAATAAACAAAGAAGATTCTTAAGTTTGATGGATGTGGCATTTATGAGATTTATTTTGATAAGTTGCTTTTTCACTGAAATTATTTAGAATGAAGAGAAAAACATCAATCCAGCAATGAAAGAGGAATGGTCTCATAAGAATGATGCTCCAGCTAAAGAGAAACTTCAGAATCAATATCTGAAAGAAAAGATCATATTTGATCAGCAACAACGAGATATTCAGGTAGTAATAGAAAAAAAATATTACTGAATTTTTGTTTATTGTTCATGCATCAAATTTTGAAATTGTTTACAACTTCAGGAATTGAAACATACACTTCGTACAACAAAAGCTGGAATGCAGTTTATGCAAATGAAGTTTCACGAGGAATTTAACAATCTAGGTAAGTAATAACATTGACTAGCATTTTAAGTGTTAAGAAAGCAGAATTGGTTAAGAGGAATTGTTATCTAAGATTTAATGTTTTTCTCCTCGTTATAGGCATGCATGTTCAAGGCCTAGCCCATGCTGCTTCTAGCTACCACAAGGTTCTTGAAGAAAACCGTAAGCTATATAATCAGGTGCAGGACCTTAAGGGTAAGTTACTGACTAGAAGTCTTTTGTTAGCCATGTCTTTAAATTTCACTCAGACACTTAACTTGTAATTCACCAGGAAGTATTCGGGTTTATTGTCGTGTGAGGCCATTTCTTTCTGCACACTCAAATTGCTTGAGTACCGTAGATCACATAGAAGATGAAACTATTTCTATCAATACCCCATCAAGACATGGGAAAGGATGCAAGTCATTTAGTTTCAACAAAGTCTTTGGGCCTTCTGCAACCCAAGGTACTTGACTTTTCACTTGAAAATTTATCGAGGTTATTTAACTCGACATGAAATTTACTTATTGTAATCCACTGAATTGCAGCGGAGGTCTTCTCCGATATGCAGCCATTAATACGCTCTGTTCTTGATGGATTTAATGTTTGCATATTTGCATATGGTCAGACAGGATCAGGAAAGACTTTCACCATGGTAAGACAATGTTTTGGATAGTCAAATGAATCCTTGTAAAAAGTAATTGGTTCTAGATGATAAAACAAAGTTTGTTGACATTTATTTGTTAATGTCTTCAGACAGGACCTAAAGATCTTACAGAGAAAAGCCTGGGAGTGAACTACAGGGCATTGAGCGACTTGTTTCTTCTAGCTGAGCAAAGAAAGGATGTATTCCGCTACAATGTTGCAGTACAAATGATAGAGATTTACAATGAGCAAGTCAGGGATCTCCTTGTCACTGATGGAAGCAACAAAAGATATCCTTCAAAAAACTATCTTCTATTAGCTGCAATAATTTCTATTTTTTCATATTTTTCGAAGAATTACTAATTCTTTCATACAGTAATTTTTCTTTCACAACCAACTGTGTAGAGATGTTGTTCATCCACATTGAATTCTACCTAGAAAGAGATCAAAATTATTATCCTTAATAATCTATACATTAGAAATCCGCAACAGCTCTCAGACAGGTTTGAATGTACCGGATGCTAATCTTGTTGCTGTGTCATCAACATCTGATGTCATTGATTTGATGAACCTTGGACAAAGGAATCGTGCAGTTGGGGCAACGGCTTTAAATGATCGTAGTAGTCGCTCACATAGGTAAACTTTTTGGAATTTTTCTTGATCACTGTGTTTGCATATCCATGTGCCTATAACTGACTTTACTATCACTGTGATGTTGTAGTTGTTTGACTGTTCATGTTCAAGGAAAGGACTTGACATCTGGATCTCTACTTCGTGGTTGCATGCATCTTGTTGATTTGGCAGGAAGTGAGAGGGTAGACAAATCTGAAGTGACAGGAGATAGACTGAAGGAGGCACAGCATATTAACAGATCTCTCTCAGCTTTAGGTGATGTTATTGCTTCACTTGCTCAAAAGAATCCTCATGTTCCGTACAGAAACAGCAAACTTACTCAACTGCTTCAAGATTCACTTGGTAAGGTCAAACAATTTAGTTCTAAAGTTTTATTTCTTTTTTCTTTCTGTTTTCCTTTACCAAAAGTGATTCTTATGATTATAATTCTTGTGTAGGAGGGCAAGCCAAGACATTGATGTTTGTGCACATAAGCCCCGAGCCAGATGCACTTGGAGAAACAATAAGTACTCTTAAATTTGCTGAGCGTGTAGCTACAGTGGAACTAGGTGCAGCTCGAGTAAATAAAGATGGTGCAGATGTTAAAGAGCTCAAAGAGCAAGTACGTACAACTTTCCTTCAAGGTATCTTAACTTTGATATGGTTCTATATGAAATATCTGATTTTGCAACCTGTTTCTTCATTTCCTTTTAGATTGCTAGCCTTAAGGCTGCATTAGCTAGGAAAGGAGGAGAACCAGAACATTTCGGGCACTCTTTGGTTGGAAGCTCCGAAAAGTATAGAAGAAAAGAGAACGAGTCATCACCATTTAATACCAACCAGCGGCTTGGAGATGTGAATGATAACAACGGCTTTCGACAGCCCATGGGTGATGTGGGTAACGTAGAGGTGAGTCATGTAGTATATTAAGATTGGTTAACTTTGTTATTTCCAATATTCTATATTACAGTCTATCACATTTCCATTCATTTATTTCACATGAATCACAAAAATGTTTGTTACATCAAAGAGTTGCTTCATCTGCAGGTTCATTCAGTGAGGCAAAAAAGGCAAAGTTTTGATCTTGATGAGCTATTAGCGAACTCACCTCCATGGCCTCCGGTTATTAGTCCCAACAAAACATACGGAGATGATGAGAAGGAAATGGGATCAGGTGAATGGGTAGATAAAGTAATGGTGAACAAACAAGATGCCATAAACAAAGTCGAAAACACTTTAGGCTGTTGGGAGCAAGACACTGGCAATTTGCCTGATGCCTTTTACCAAAAGTACCTTTCAGATCAATCCTATAACATCATGTTCACGGGTAACAACAGATTCAACATGACAAACACCGATGATATTGATGATCTCGATGCTGGCACCAGTGATTCATCAGAGCCTGATTTGTTATGGCAATTTAATCAGACCAAAATTTCTGGCATTGAGTCAAAAACCAAGAGGCCGACCAAGAATCCAGACTTGAGGTACTTGTCAATCATATGATACACTACTTCCTGTAAACTAGAACAAATGTTGTGTTATCTGTCAAAATGATTTTTTATTTTTGCAGTAGAAACTTGATTACTACGCAAGGCCCTTCGCCGTCACGTAAATTACCAAATGGGGCTGGTCCTTTATCACACCGAACTGGAAGGCAGCCAGCTCCCGTTGATATGAAACGCAGAACTGGAAACAGAAAGTAGAGAAGTTAGTCACTTTGGAGGATATTTGATTTGATTTGATTTGATATGATTTTTTTTACCATTATATATATTTTTTTCATTTTTTTTTTGAGAGAGAAAAAAAGGTTTCGATTTTTGTGTCTTGTCTCCAATGTAATGTCTATAATACAGTATAATTGAACAATAACTATAGCTGCTCGAGTCCATTGCAGTGTTCACGAGGTGTTTTCTGACTTGGCTTGTGTCCATTATAATACAGTATAATGGAGCAATAATTTGTTTGCTCTTTCTATTTTTACTTATTGTTATTGATGTAAAGTATTTCAAGTCCAGATTTGACTTGTAACTTCCTAGCTTTTATGTAGTTAATACTTAATAATACAAAAAAAAAGTTATTCCATGCTTGAGAGTTGCTACTGCTGCTTCTTCCTCCCCTTAAGCCTCCTAAACCAATGAGGATGGATTTGCCTGTAAGACCAAGTAATTGGCACGTTATGTCTCTAAAAACTTATCACGTTATAGTAATGCATTAAACCCTGCCTGGTTGCCCTGCTACGGTCATGGAATCACAAACCCAACGCTAGAATGCTGTCCATTAATGATTAATACCTGATGTTGTTGCATCGACATTGAGTTTATAAATGGCATTTGGAGTTGGAATGCATTGGATTTTAATTGCCAGGTTGTGACTTCAAAGGAATTTTAGATGACGTTAGGCCCAACAAAGCAATTGAGATTGAGGAAGCCAAGTCTATAATTTTGCACTCCAAAACCCAGATCATTATGCACAATCCGAAGACTACGCATACAACTAGTAGGGTTCGCCACTAAAAATATAGACAATTCAAACATATTTATCGTAAATTTTTAATTTGTTTTAGAAAGTTTGGTTTTGGTTTCGGTTTCGTTCAAGTCAAAACTGATGAAACCAAAAAAACTGAAACTGAAATTTGATGCGCGGAAGAAGTGCCCGAGATGCAACTGCATTTTTACGAGTTTTCATATGTCGTTTTTGTCTTTTATCTGGTTAATAACAAAAACGGTGCGTTATATGCTTATTCTGTGTAGTTAGCCGTTATGCTAGTTAATGTTGGTTGGGAGAGAACTTGTAACGGCTATATGGTGACTGAATTTCTTTGTAATATGAGTGATAACAGAATTGGTTTTCTTTATCTCTACCCCAATATCTGCGCTTCTCTTCCTTTCCCCGATTTAGCTATTTTCGTCAAATCACAATTCACTAATTCTATTTCTCATATATGTCGCGCCTCAAAGGATCAAACAGATAAATCACAAACATAAACTCCAAGCCCATATCAAATAGCCAAAACTTTTTTAGGAAACAATTTTAATTTTAAATGGGTGCCCAACCAATTAGCTTATGGCTTGGAGTTGGGAGTGTATACGCTTTGGGCTTTACGATACATTGGTGGGCTAGAAGTTATTTAGCTAATGGCGGCTCACTTTTCACCCTTATTTTGCCACCAATTGAGAAAATCAGTCTCGCTTCTATGTTCTATGGAGCGGCGGGAAACTGTTTCTCTTCAAAGCCCTAAATCTTTGAAGCAGGGTGTGAAAGTTGTCACAGAGACATTTTTTTTTTACCTTTATTATATACTTTTAAGTCTTCAGCTTCACCAGAGCTACAGAGAGCAAGCAACATGGAATTTCATTCAAAAATGTATAGGTAACTTAGTTGTCTTCTTCCTTTTTTCAAACTTTTCACTGATTTTTGCTAACTGAAATTTATCTGTCAACAGTCAGTATATGGTAACTAAAACTTATTTCATTCATACTAATTTAGTAGTTATTTACCCAAATGTTCTCGGTGATTCATGGATATAGATTCTCTTACAGTTAATGCTTGTGGTAAAGTTATTGAGATTTATGTGTAATTGTTTTTATATTGAGATTACTTATTTCAGGGTTTTGCTTGTGAATGGGATTGAAAAAAGCTTCTCCAGACTCCGCGTCATAGTAACTTACCAGACTCGGACTGGTTTGTTTTTTTATTTACTTGACTAAATAGTATTCTGTAACACCATTGATGTATAAACAAGTTCTCTTGGAATAGACCGAATTCTTCATTTTTTGTGTATAGCTTAATGATGATTCATGTCCAATATGATTCAAAGTTGTATCAGGGGCTTGTTTGGATAACCCCAAATGTCGTATATTGGTGTTTTGACATATACACAGTCACATTTTAGGAAAAACACATTTTGAGCCCCCTAACTTTGATGGATTTCACAACTGGTCATTGATCAAATTTTCCAATACATTCAGCACTTCATCTTTATGTGTTTATAATATTTTCCCCAAACTTGACATCTTTGTCTCGCTCTCCCACAACTTTTAAAAATACATGAGAGTAAATTGGAAGTGCAGTTGGAATTCGTTCTGTTGCATGTTTTGAAACTATATCCCTCCAAAGTACTCTAGAGTCTTCGTTTCTCTCAAAGTGAACAAATATTGCAACTTGTATCATGCAAAAGTTGAGTCTATGAACTCAATTTATTAACAAACAATGATTAGCTGGCCAATAG
>CAOJBI011039737.1:0-30945 GCA_948277035.1 Euphorbia corollata | reverse complement strand
ACCTTTTACTAAGTGAACTGAACTCTGACGCTAGTCAGTCCATTTACACATGCTCTGTAAATTAAATTAAGATGTATTAATGTAGTTAATCCAATTTTTATTTAGGCATGGCTTAATATATTAACAAAATGCAGAGCATGTATAAATGAAAGGATATGGTTGGATGATTGTTTGAGAGGAATTTGATTCTATGGATGTTTAATTCTTGATGAATTACAGAAGCGACATGGTAATGAAAAGTTCAAAGAAGAATCATTTAGTTCATAGTTCTACAACTTGGAGCATGTTTAAGTGCACTCCAATATTTATAAAAAATTGTAGCATTCAATATTTCTTTTGTTTCTTTTTTTTATTATACCGTAAACAAAAACAATTTTCATGGGAATGATTTGGGAAGAAAGCTTTGGATTGGTGATAATAATTTTAGTTAAGGATATTTCTGAAAATGCTTTTAGTGGGACGCTAGACATAATCTGTGACTCATAGGTGAGTAATTATATCGCTGACTGAAAGCCTGATTTTGGAGTGCAGTAGTTCACATTGTATAAAGAAATTAAGAATGATGTATCTGTGATTATGACTCAATTTCCTAAAGTTGATAGTTTGCTCAGTATTGGAACTGGGATGGATATGCATGATCAATATCCAATGTTTATATCTGTACACAAAATTTAAATTATTCAATTATGTTAAATACTTGAGAAGAATATAGTGCTTAGATTCAAAGCATTAAATTTCATGGAAAACCAATCAAACATATACGTGGAGATTATTTATTCTATAATAATGGAAATGCTCTTTAAGCTTATGCTGTATCTAGGAAATATAGCAGATCATAATAAGAAAAATACATGAATTCCAATGTTCTTTCATAGTGAAGATTACCAAGCAAGTTACTGTTAGTATTTATTTGCTTATCGATCATATCCTTGGTCATGTACTTGCGGCTGTTAGCACTTAAACAGGAACTTGAAGAGGCCAAGCTAGCTATGATGGAATCAGAGAAGAAGCTCATATTCAAGGAAGAGGCAGCAGCTGCGGCCATGGAAGGCAGGGAGGCAACAGAGAATTCATTGAGATTGGCTGAGTTGAGGGCATCTAGGCTGAGGGACAGGGTAGAGGAACTGAGCTGCCAGCTTTAGGATTTTAAAATATGAGAAGACACAAGAGTTCGCAATGGTCCTAGATATGTATGTTGGCCATGGCAGTGGCTTGGGATGGGTTTCGTTGGTTCTGGCATACCTGAAACACAACCAAGCTCAAATGAAATGGAGATTTCTGAACCCCTTATTTGATGATACGATTTTCCCTTGTTTCTTTTTATTGTTTTTATTTAAGCTAAAATTTTTACAATCAAGAAATGGTATCTCATTATACCTTTGGCAAACGCGAGCTTATTTTGTGTGCTATTATTTTTTCAAAGATATAGATTTTGCATTAATGTTATTGATGGTCCATTTTTCAACTAACTTCTATATATTTCAAAATAAAGATTTAGTTTGCAGCAATTAATGCAGTTTTCTAGCCTTATTTGATGATTTCTTTGATTAATAGTCCATACTTCTCTGCGCTGCCACATTAGATCTGGATGGGAGAGATCCATCTGAAGTTGTGCACTGTGCATCTTGATGGACAAGTTTCAGGTATGGAGTTTCTGATCTTCTGGAGATCTTGTATCAGGTTTTCTTGGGTTCTAATGTAGGATATATTTGTGATTGTCAATTTACCATACATTGAAAGATTATTAGACGTTAGAAGGCATTAAAAGTACCAAGACTTATATTGTCCCTGTTGAGCCTAAAGCTAAGTGAACCGCACTCTAATGTGGAGAATAGAAACAAGAAATGCATTTAATCGTGTAGGGCTATATAGAAAGATACTTTTCGAGACTGCTTCTCAACTTAGTATATAAAATTAATGGTCGTCTAGTTACCTCAAATTTAGCTTCTTCTTAATCGTGCTGGGCTTACATTTTGAAATAGGACTGTTGTTAATGAGTGGAGTATACACATTGTTGTGAGAGAATACACCTTTTTATATATACTTATATTTAAATTATTAGGTGACACACTTATTGTAAATGCTTTACGGGCACGAGGATGAGAGGTGTCTTCTTACTGATAGTGATACTAACGCCTGCTTTCTCTTCCATGTTCACGTCTTCTTTCACCATCCCCTTTGGCAGTTTCCAATCAAACGAATACAAAAGATTTGCAAGTGCATTCTCTACTGTTATTGTCCCCATATGCATCCCTGGACACATCCTTCTGCCTGCTCCAAATGGCAAGAACTCATAATTTTGTCCTTTGTAGTCAATAGAGCTATCAACAAATCTTTCAGGATAAAACTTCTCAGGTTCGTGCCAGTATTTTGGATCTCGTCCGATTGCCCAGACATTCACTTGGATCATTGTCTTGGGATCAATATCATAACCATCAATTTTACAGTGAGACAAGGTTTCTCTTGTCACCAAAAGAGGGGCAGCAGGGTGCATTCTGAAAGTTTCTTTTATCACCATTTTGAGATATTCAAGCTTGTCAAGATCACTTTCGGTTACTTTTCCTCTGTTTCCAATATGATTACTGACTTCATATTGCACTTTTTCCAACACTCTGGGATTCCTAACTAGTTCTGCCATTGCCCAATTCAAAGTAATTGCAGAAGTGTCTATGCCAGCTACAAACAAATTCTGATGGACAATATTTGCAGGACAAAGCAAAAGAGTCATTTCAAGTCGCATCTGTAAATTGTTATAATAATGGAAAATAGTAAACTTACCAGGAGAGCTCCTTTGACGTTATTCATGGTGAACTCATTTTCTCCTAGCTCATCCTGCTCTTCTTTAATTCTTAGAAGAACGTCAATTATGTCTCCATGCTTCTTTTGTCTTCCAGGTTTAAGGTGATCATTGATTACATATTCGAAGAAACCATCTAGTTCGTGAAACACTCTTTCGGTCCTTGCATGATGGTTGGTTATCCAGTCTATAATCCAACCTATGAACGGGAACAATTCAGCGTAGGAGAATCCTCCTAATACAGCCTCAGTTTCATGAATTACTTTGTGAAATCTTTCTTTGTCGAAGTGAGTCTCACAATACTCGAACCCAAAAGACATCTTCAGCGTGATATTCGCAGAAAGAGCAAACAACTTATCAGTAAGATTAACTGGAGATTCTGAAACTGCTGAATCTAAGATTGAGTTGATGAAAAATCCAATTTCTGCTTCTCGAAGAAAACGAAAAGATTGGACCCTCTTCTGGCTAAAGAGTTCTAAGACTATCAGTTTCTTTATGTATCTCCAATTATCACTATATGGACTCATTGCCACATCTAAAAAATTATAGGAAATTCTTCTAGCTCCAGCTAAAAGGGGTCTGCTGCAGCAAGCAAGATCGTGAACTCGTAAGACATCTCTCGCAGCCTCAGCGGAGGAGATTACTATCGTTCGGATCTGACCGAACCGAAGTAGCATAACAGGGCCATGCTTTTTAGACAAATGCCAATAAGTTTGGTGAAGCAATTCACCGAGTTGGTGTAAATTACCTAAGACTGGAAGCCCGGAAGGGCTTGGCGGTAGCTTCTTATGTTTCTTCTTAAACAGGAGATACAGTGGCAGGACTAGAAGAAGAGGAAGCCACATAAACAGTGTATAAGGAGCCATTTGGTGAGGAGCTTTTGGGCTGTCTGTGATTTTGATTTCAGTGTTGGCATATATAATGAATTAATGAGTCAATGACACAATATCAACCTTTGAAAGGTAAATTGCTTTTTATGAAAAGTTAGGTATATTTTGATATTCATTGTATGAATCACCTTCAATATCTCGAAGGGCTGCGTGTTAAATATTTTTTTAATAAAATTAACTAAGAAACTCGGCAACTTTTGAGCGTCATCTCTTACTAGTCGTGGCAGGTGAAAGTGCTGTAATTGACTAATTGTGGAGAAGTAACTTATTCTAAGATTTTTTAGGGAATTTTTTTTTATAGAATATCATATAGGTGAAGTTTGCTCAGTAAATAAAAGGGCTCAATCATTTCATTCTATGTTAGTTCTTGAAAAATAATCTGCAGCAATAGCAGTAATGCATGTTAAATACATGTGAAGGCACACTCTTCTGTGAGTTGAACTCAATTTATGTCAGTGTAAATTATAATTATGCAGAGCTAGCTTATGTTCTGATTATAAGTCCAAGAAAACATGGTCTAAGTATCATTTCTTGTATCTGTCTAGAAATTAGTTATTATGATTTATTTGGTTAAGATTGCTTAGGACAAGGGTGCTAAAACTAATTATGCTCTTTTTACATTTCATTTCTAGTGAAAACACTAGCCGGTGCACTCACACAGGGTCCAGGAAAGGGCCATACCTCAAGGGGTGAATTGCAGGCAGCCTACTTGACACACATGTCAATGGTTGATTGATCGATTCCACGGTTCAAACCCCGTGATATATTGAATTACTCTAAATAGACCCAACTAATTGTAGAATATTAAATAATGCATGGTTGATTGGATTCTAGCTGCAGGGATGAGATAAAAAAAAGGGCAGTTATGGGCTATCATGTGAACGTTGGTGTTATGTGTGGTGTGGGGTACAAAAGTTGTGTACTTTTGTTATGTGTCTCGGTGTATTATTGCTAAAACAATATTTGTTGCATTCTTTAGTGATTGACTTGTTGGGTTGCATGGGTTGGTGAATGCTGAGTTGTTTTCTTAACAATTCTTGCCTTGCTTACATTAGTGTCAATGTCTTACTACTTGACTAGCGAACTTGTGAAACAATTACGCGGGAATGTGCAGAACATCAATGTCTTGGAAAAGAAGACGAGAAAAAGAAATGTAGGATTCCGAAAAAATCTCTTGGCAACAGAAGAGGGGCTGGAAACTATTTTGTGCAAGTTCTCATCTTTTTGGTACCTCATTTCTCCTCCGTATTTTCTTTTATGCAAGTGCGTTATCTTGCCTGCTAGTCAAGAATTTTCTTAAATTTCGAAGTACTCATAATCTAATGTTGAGTGACACAAGTAGAAGAATTCATTAAGAGTTGTGCAACCTTGGAATATCTGACAAATTCCAGTTAATTTACCATCTACCACAATGGCACAATGAGTTGAATGAAAAACACTTGGCTGATATAATCTACCTCATAAATTTGGTTTATCAGGTGATACAATTACTGAAGATGCTTTTTTGGAACAAGGATGAGTGAGAGGTTGTCTTTTTTGTTGCAGTGAGACTGAAGCCAGCTTTCTCTTCCATGTTCGACTCTTCTTTCTTCATTCGCTCTGCCAATTTCCAATCAAAAAACCAGTACAACAGGTTCGCGACAACATTCTCTACTGTCGTCGTTCCCATATGTATCCCTGGATAAATATATAATTCTGTGCCAGCAGTGAAGTTTCTAAAGGCTACAAAATACCATGCCCTTGTATACTTTCAGGAATTCTCCCACCAATGGTTATTCTCGTGGCATGGTCTACATCTCAAGGCGTTGCATTATGAGGTTGAAATTTTTGATAAATTTTACCTCCTGACATGACCAAGTCAATGTATCGAAATATTACGAGGTCACAGCATAAACCTTAAATAGATTTTATAATAATTCGTCAAAAGCAAAATTTAACCAATCTTACATTAATACATTAATACCACCAATTCATCGATATATTGGAAATGAATGACACAAAAGTACAGTTAAACCTATACAAAGCAAATATCCAGTGAAGGTCATTATGGACACTTCCCCAAAGCTAAATCTTTCCGCCCTCTTGCGGTTTCTCTCCAGGTATGGAGCCGAACCTGAACCTATGCTACTAAGGTCTTTTCCCTTTCTCCATTCATTCTGTAATTTCGCTTTTTCCTTTTGATTTGCAGGCACATCGAGTGGATTTGGCTCTGTGGAATCATTCTTATTCTTCCTTCAAAGTGATGAAGTCTGCGGACCGCCCAACCGTCGCTCATTTTGATTCTGCTATTTCCGGTATTCCTAAATTCATGATCTTCTCAGCTTCTTTGTCTTTGATTCCGTTTGTGAATTTAGGTTATTTTTGTATTTGATTCCAAAAATTGATGGAATTGAACTGAGTTGTTAATTTGTGAACCAGTAATCTTTGATTCATAGCACATATAGTAGGTATCATTGGTATCCATTTATAATTTTACCGTCTGCTATAATTATTGATTGCTTGTCGACCTTGGTGTGGCGTAAGGCCATTCTGTTCATCTAAGTTCCTTTTGTTTGCTTCTATTATAAGAATCAAAAAGTGAATTAGGTGTGGACAAATCAAAAGTTCTTTCAGATCACTTTCAGGAGGATAATTAATTCTTCATTTCCTCTGCTCTAGGATTGAGGATAATGTAATTCTAGGAAAACTTAATTCACGAAACCTGTATCTAATACATGCAGCTGTAGCTGAATACCTGTTAAGTATGAATTCTCACCCCTTGTACATCTACATAGAAACCAAGTACTATGAATAATTTTATTAAGATTTCTTAGTTACGACAAGGGTGATAAAGCTAGTTGTGCACTTTTACATTCCATTTCCAGTAGAAACAACAAAATAAATATAAGAAACAAGAAAACACTGGCCGGTGCATTCACACAGGGTCCAGGAAAGGGCCATACCTCAACGGGTGAACTCCAGGCAGCCTACCCTGACACACATGTCAATGGTTGATTGATTACACGGTTCGAACCCGTGATCTATTAAATTACTCTAAATAGATTCCAACTGATTGTAGAATATTAAATAATGTATAGTTGATTGGAGTTTAGCTGCAGGGATGAGATGAAATGGGGGCAGTAATAGGCTATCACATTACCTTTGTTGTTATGTGTGGTGTGGGGTACAAAAGTTTTGTGTTTTTTTTAATGTGTCTCGGTGTATTGCATTCTTTAGTGATTGGCTTGTTGGGTTGCATTCGTTGGTGAATGCTGAGTTGTTTTCTTAACAATTCTTGCTTGCCTATATTAGTGTCAGTGTCTAACTACTTGGCTAGCGAACTGGTGAAACAAGTACACAGGGAGTTTGCAGAACGTCAATATCTTGGTAAGAAGACAAAAGAAAAAAGAAATGTCGTTTTCGAGGTTGACTGTCCACTAATTCTAGAATAGTAATTAAAATATGTTGTGGGTTGGTGTCTACCTATTTCTAAGTGTTTCGAGCTTAATCGGCAGAATATAGGATTTCAGAAAAATCACTTGGCAATAGAAGAGGGGCTGTAGGGTGCATTCTGAATTCTTCTTTATTAACATGTATTTTCCGCAGCATATGACAGTGGTGGCATTGAGTCCGTGTGATCTTCTACTTTGTGTAATAAGATTGTTCTTGGCCAAATGTAGCAGAGTTTGTTGATTTCCTTTGCTTAAACATTCAAACTATTATGTGCAAGTTCTCATATTTTCTGTACTTCAATTCTCCTCAGCATTGTCTTTTATGCCGAGATGTTTATCTTTCCTGCTGAGTTTGGCTTCGTTGCTAGTTAAGAATTTTCTTAAATTTCAAAGTACTCATAATATAATGTTGAGTGACATAAGTACAAGAATTCATTAAGAGTTCTGCAACCTTGGAATATCTGAAACATTCCAATTAATTTATCGTCTAACACTTAAATTGTAATCACCTTAATATACATATTTTCTTGTACCAAAATGGCAATGATGGGAATGAAAGACACTTGTGTATTTTAATTATACATTATTTCTGGTTTATCAGGTGATACAATTACTGAAGATGCTTTGTTGGAACCAGGATGAGAGGTGTCTTTTTTGTTGTAGTGAGACTGAAGCCTGCTTTCTCTTCCATGTTCAAGTCTTCTTTCTTCATTCCCTCTGGCAATTTCCAATCAAACCAGTACAAAAGGTTTGTGAGAACATTCTCTACTGTTATCGTTCCCATATTTATCCCTGGACACATTCTTCTGCCTGCTCCAAATGGCACGAACTCGAAGTTCTTCCCTTTATAGTCAATCGAGATATCAGCGAATCTTTCAGGATAAAACTTCTCAGGTTCCTTCCAGTATTCTGGATCTCGCCCAATTGCCCAGAAATTAACTTGGATCATTGTCTTAGGATCGATGTCATAACCATTGATTTTACAGTGAGACATGGTTTCTCTTGCCAATAGAAGAGGGCCAGGAGGGTGCATTCTGAGAGTTTCTTTTATCGCCAGTTTGAGATATTCAAGCTTGTCGAGATCACTTTCAGTTACTTTACCTTTGTTTCCAATTTTGCTTCTAACTTCATCTTGCACTTTCTGCATCACTCGAGGATTCTTCATTAGCTCCGCCATTGCCCAATTCAGAGTAATTGCAGAAGTATCTGTGCCAGCTACAAATAAATCCTGACAGACAAATATTTACCAAATTCAGCAAAAGACTCGTTCAAGAATGATAGTTGTGAAGCTGGTAAACTTACCATGAGAACTGATTTGATGTTATTCGTAGTGAATTCAGTTGCTCCAAGTTCAGCCTGCACTTCCTTTATTCGAAGCAGAACATCGATCATGTCATCATGTGTTTTTTCCCTTCCCGGCTTAAGGTGATCATTGATTACATATTCTAAGAAACTATCTAGTTCATGAAACACTCTTTCGGTCCTGGCGTGATGATTGGTTAACCAGTCTATAATCCAACCAATGAAAGGGAACAATTCAGCATTGGAGAAAGATCCCGCCACAGCCATCACTTCATGAACCACTTCATGAAATCTTTCTTTGTTAAAGTCAGTCCCGCGATACACAAACCCAAAAGACATCTTCAACATGATATTCGCAGAAAGAGCAAACAGCTTATCTGTAAGATCAACTGGGGATCCCGAAACTGCTGAATCTGAGATTGATTTGATGAAAAATTTAACTTCTTGTTCTCTAAGGAATTGAAAAGATTTGACCCTCTTAAGGCTAAAGAGCTCTAAAACAATCAGTTTCTTCATATATCTCCAGTTATCACTGTACGGAGCCACAGCTACATCCAAAAAATTGTAGGATAGTCTTTTAGCTCCAGCAAAAGAGGGTCTGCTGCAACAAGCAAGATCATGAACTTGCAAGACATCTTTTGCGGCATCAGCAGAGGAGACGACAACAGTTGGAATCTGACCGATATGAAGGAGCATGACAGGGCCATGTTTCTTGGACAGCTGCCAATAAGATTTGTGAAGCAATGGACTAAGTTGGTGTAAGTTACCTAAGACTGGAAGCCGGGGAGGACTTGGCAGTTGCCGTTTATGTTGCTTCTTTCCAAACAGGAGATAAAGAGGCAGGAGTAGCACAAGAGGAAGCCACATCAACAGAGTATAAGGAGCCATTTTGGGTAGTCTAAACAGGAACCTCTTCCCCTTTTTATGATATGTGACTATTTGAAATTTCCTTTCTGGAGATTGATACTGAACTGATTCTGGAAGAGTGAATATTTATTGAGCATGTTCTTCTTGTTCGCAGCCAGTAAATCACAGATTTGTGAAATTGGATATCGACACGTGAGTAAAATATCGATTTTTGGACCCACCTACCATGTCTAAATATAAAGTAATCCCGGACCACTTTTTTTTTTTTTTTTTTTTGTATCCACAACATTTACAAGTCTAGTCTAGATTACATTTAATGAAACAAGTGACCACATAATTTGTTGACAAAAACATGGATTATTATAATTCATAAAAAAAACATGGATTATTATAGGTTTCGAGTTTCGACAGCTATCCCCTATTTTTTTTATTAAAATAGTAATGAATACACACAATTATAATTATTCGAATAACGTAATAAAACTTGAATTTGAACCCAGTCGGATGAGAACTGTGAGAATATACCAATCAACCCACACGTGTTCCTTTATGGTTTATAAGTACGTAATATATTTTAAAATTAATCAATTTAAACATTTAAGCGATTTAAAACCAAGCCCGACCAACTAATCTACTATTTATTTTTCTAACAAATATTACAGAATTTTATTACTATAAAAATACTGAATTTAACTCCAAAGTATATATAATAATCCATTATAGCATCAAATTTTTTTTAAAAAAAGAAAGAAATTAACAAAGATTTAAAAAAGAGAAACAAACAATTGTTTTATGTTTAAAAAAAATAATGAGGGTGCATTTTAATTTTTTAAACGAGTTCAAGAGGTATGTTACATATTTAAAAATTCAAGATGATAAGATACTATTTTGAACAAATTCAGAGAAATGATGGATGCATCAGAAGTAATTTTTATGTCTCTTATCTTTGTTAGGATGGTATTATGAAAAGAAAACCACTAGTTTTATGTTGTTACATTTTATTGTAAATTTGTGCTTATTTAACGGTGTTCTAAAGTTAGATGGTTGTGCCTACTGTCAATTAAAAATGTTTTGTACTTATA
Organism: Euphorbia corollata; assembly: GCA_948277035.1. NCBI lineage: Eukaryota > Viridiplantae > Streptophyta > Magnoliopsida > Malpighiales > Euphorbiaceae > Euphorbia > Euphorbia corollata. The sequence continues at coordinate 20,576 of CAOJBI011039737.1, read as the reverse complement.
AGAATCGGCAATATTTAACTTTGGGAGAATTATCCCAGTACACATCCTACCAGGGAACTGAAAATTAAGTTCTCCATCCTCTTTGTCTCTTAGGAGATTTCTACTAGAGTTTTATGTTTCATTGGGTCAATGCTCAGTGAATATGAAAAATCTTCATCGTTTACAAGTATACATGTGTAGAGTTGAATAGGTAACGTTAATATGCTTGTTTAGCAATAAGGATAAAGTTTATATACCATATATGATTTAATCATTAAAAGTTATTATTAATAGAGACTATACACAAGTCACACATGAGAAGTGCATCATTTAGATGCGGTAAACACCCCAATCCAGTTTGATTAGTAAATTATTATTTGTGAACCTGATATGTAGTTTTGTTTTGGGTGAAACATGCCAAAACTTGATTCAAAAGTTGTTTACAAACTTAAAGAATTGTTCTATAAAGCTCATAAACTAGTATGATGTATAGAATTTGATATTATTTCATGTATGATGAAAAACAATTCATCCAATATTTTTTTATTAAATCATTAACACCGGCATGAACGGAAGTTATAAATTTTAGAAATCACAGGTTTGAGTCACATCCGGAATGGGTTGGAGATTTCTTTTTTCATTTAATGTAAGTTCATATAACACAATTAGTTTTAAAAAAAAGTTAATTGTTATTAATTTATTCTCATAAAAGAGTTGTTAGTCATGTCCAACACCAGCATGAACATAGCAAAACTGGGCTCTTTATGACCATATCCTTGACTATCTCAATTTTGTCATTTTGAACGAAACGTCGTTTAAAATAAATGAACAAGAAGTCGTCGTGAGCTACTTGGATGTAATGTCGTTTACAAATACGACTAGTAGGCCAGACAAGGTATCAGAATAAGCATAAGCATATCCTATTCAAAAAAGTTAATAACGAAAAAATAAATTACTAAAATGAAAAAGATGACTTGACCACGGTTAAGTTCCAGGTGTAGCCAACCATACCATAGTTATCTAAAATCAACGGTCTAGATCAACCATTGCAAAAGAAATCCAGTAAGAACTAGGGTTAGGGCAATTATTCCAATTGCTCATGCTTAATCGATCTAGATTTAGGGGTTCTTATCAATTACCGGATGGAGATGGATTATCTTACTCAGTTCCCGCATAATCACATGGATCGTCGTCCCCGAAAGAGACCAAGATTTGCTTGGGACATACCTCAATCTCAATCTAAGGTATTCTTTATTTTTTTTTAATTATCGTACCGAATCGCGGAATTAAATTTGATCGGATGTTTCTTAGTGTTGATCCCCTGTTTGTTTTCTCAGAAAGTAAATTTGAAAAGTTCTCTTCTTGATGCTCTGATCTATTATGTAGATTTTAATCGGGAGAGATTTTTTCTCTTCCGCGATTAAATTATTGCAAAAGATCAATTTTAGCCTGAATTTATGAGAATTTCTATTTTCATACGAGATAAATGTGATTGTATAGATTTTTCATATCGGAATTTTGATCTGGAGACCTTCCCCTGATGTGTTTCAATCCAGTTGAAGTTTCTTTTATGGAGCTCGATGGTTTTTCTTTTTGGTCAAGCTAATTAAGCTATCTTGATAAATACTTGTGTGTATTTATTATTGGTTGATGTATTATTGCATATTTGGACCTTTTGCTGAATTATGCAAATCGTGATGAAAACGGTCTTAGTTGGATCCTGAAGTTTAATCAGTTCAATTTTCTGTTTAATTCTTTTATTATTAGTAGTTTAGTACGATTGCAGATTTAGAAGGTTACACCACATGTAGCAAATGGTTTGAAAAATGTATTATATTGTATCGTATCGCATCTTGCTGAAAGACGCCCGTAGTCCTTTTAGTGGAATTTGGTCAAGTATACATGTCTTGTATAATTTCCTGGATTCAGAATCTGATTGGGATGGTATTTTGACACGTTAAATTTTTTATGTAATATAATAGATATCACTCTAGTATTTTCATTTTACGATCAAGGTATGGAGTTTTATCTTGTTTGGTAGTGTAGATGGGAAAGTTCTGGTAGTATATTATTGGGGTAAGGGGTAATATTTTTATGTGTTTATCGTGCAAAAAATGAACAAATGGCTATGTGTAGGTTCATTCAGGTTTGTATTATGGACAAGAGGTTGGAAATGGAACGAACATTGGACCATCAAGGGTACTCCAAGACCATGCTGGTCTATTTTCAAAAGGATTAGCTCAAAAAGGCTCTCCCCCATGGCGAGACGATGACAAAGATGGACATTACATGTTTGCTCTTGGGGAGAATTTAACCTCTCGCTGTAATTACACTTGATCAACATTTGATAGGCTTTTACATTAAGATGTCACTTACTATGTTGCATGCTGAGCCCCATAGATCAATATTGCATAAATATTATTCCATCTCGCTCTATGTCAGTTTATTTATTTTTCAAGTATGAATGTTTTCAGAGACTATTTTGGTGTAGTAATTTTTTGTGAGATTATATATTTTAAAGTGCCGTGCTTCCTTTTTTATGCGTTGTCGTTGAAGTTATCTGCTGGTCAGTTTTTTTCTTATGGAAAAACTTTAGAAAATAAGTAAAAAAAAAACTCTTCCACTCCATTCTAACACTGCGCCTTATTCTAACATATCTGTCATTTTACTTTATCAGTATACCAATGTATTTAAAGTTTAAATATGTGATATTTTTTGTTTCATTCCCAGGGTATTTGATGTGCATTAGTTTCATTGACATTTACTTATGTTTCTTTCTCTTTTGTTTCTGCAGACAAGATTCAGAGGAAAATTGGTGAAGGTTAGTGTCCTTTCAAACAGGAAAATATTTTGCGATTCTTATTTGTTGATAACTTTATTTTACTATCCCCCCTCTCTCTGTGAATGAGTATATTTTACATTTCTCCTTCTTTAATCTTGTAAAATTTCTACAGGAACCTTTGGTCAGGTTTTGGAATGTTGGGATAGGGAAACAAGAGAGATGGTTGCCATAAAAGTGGTGCGTAGTACAAAGAAGTACCGAGAAGCAGCAACCTTAGAAATTGATGTTCTCCACTTGCTTGCAAAGTATGACAGAAGTGGCAGCCGGTGAGTGTACTTGCAAAATTTACTTTATTTTCTTTTCAGCAGTGTTGAGGAAAACCATGTTCTTTGTTAAGTGGGCTTATTCTTTGCAGTTGTGTACACATTCGAAACTGGTTTGATTATCGTAACCATATCTGTATTGTAAGTATATAATTTATTTGCAATAATATTATTTCCCCATCTTCATAAATATTTTGGGGATTAAGATTTGGTGGTGGATTCAAATGGTTTTAACAGGTATTTGAGATGCTTGGACCAAGCTTATATGATTTTCTTCGCAAAAATAATTATCGCCCATTTCCGGTTGATCTTGTCCGCGAGCTTGGCAGACAACTCTTGGAATGTGTAGCATGTGTGTTCATTGCTTCTATTTCTCTTATCATAATTGCAAACTGTCTTTATTTCAAGTTGCATGGACCTCATCAATTTGTTGCTTTATTAATTTTTATCTTTCTGTGTTGTGTTTGTTTAACAGAAGTTCTTGCTTTCAGTTAGATGACCTCGGGTCTCAGACTCTCAGTATGGATTGTTAAAACTCTGATCTTGATTTACCTTTTGCATTTGCAGTCATGCATGATTTGCGCCTTATTCATACTGACTTGAAGCCCGAGAACATACTTTTTGTTTCTCCAGAATATGTAAAAATACCGGACTACAAGGTAATACTTTTATTGCATCAAATTGTGTTTGTTATAGGAACTTCCTTTTTTGCTAATTTCCGTTTTCCCCCATAATTTCTTTTATTCACGATTTTGCTTTATGCCAATCATGTGAATTTCTCATGAATAACTCCTTGAATATTCTTCTATTGTAGGTTCCATCAATCTCACCTGCTGAAGGGGCTTATTTCAAGAGGTTGCCAAAGTCAAGTGCTATTAAGGTTATTGATTTTGGCAGTACAGCCTATGGGCATAATGAGCACAACTACATTGTATCAACCAGGCACTACCGCGCCCCTGAAGTTATCCTAGGTTTGCTTTATATTAATTATTCACACAAATATTTCCTATAATTATTTATTTTCTTCAGTTCACATGTGATTGTTTTTTATTCATCAGGGCTAGGGTGGAGTTATTCATGTGACATATGGAGTGTGGGTTGTATCTTAGTAGAACTCTGCTCGGTAGGTTCACTTCATCTTTGATTCGTAGAAAGCATTTTTCTTACAAACAAATGTTCACATGATTGTAAAAAATGTCATATATAATTGCTTTCAGGGTGAAGCATTGTTTCAGACGCATGAGAACTTGGAGCATCTGGCAATGATGGAAAGGGTTTTGGGCCCATTGCCTCAGCACATGTTAAGAAGAGCAGAGTATGTTCTTTTCTGAGATTTCCTGTTTTATCTGGTCTCTAAGTTCTTTTGTCAAATATTTGTCTGGTATAATTAACTCTCTCTCCTATCTAATGGTGGGGATTGTGGTTTGATTCAGTCGTCATGCAGAGAAGTACATTAAAAGAGGTAGGTTGAACTGGCCTGAGGGTGCAACATCTCGGGAAAGTATCAAATCCGTCACAAAGCTACCTCGTCTTCAGGTGAATATCCGTTTGTGTTATTTACTATAATGCTTCATTGCATCTCTGTATTCAGTGGTTGACTTTGTGCTTCCTTATATTTCTTCTGGCAGAATATTGTGATGCAGCATGTTGATCATTCTGCTGGGGATATAATTGATCTCTTGCAAGGTCTCCTCGGATATGACCCATCCAGTAGAATAACTGCTCATGAAGCTTTAAAGCATCCCTTCTTTACAAGAGATAATTACAGGAGATTTTAAAGGCAATGAGTTCATGATGGTTCTTACTGTGGGACGGTTCACTTGGTCATATGATATGACTAATGAGTTGAACTGGCCAGTTTGGGTTACCTGGTTCTTTTCTGCAGTTGTGTTATCAATTTCGCGGTTTACCACCACTGTGAAGGTGGAGAGCTGGCCAGGATTTTGAAGCGTCTTTGTAACTTCCTTTGTATTGAGCATTTGTAAATAAACGCCGAGATTGGAGATAATTTCTCCCCATTTTATTTTTCAACAATCATTGTTGTCTTTCTATTTGTTTCTCTTGAGAAGTGTTTCAGCAACCTTTTTTTTTTTAAGTTGAGGTTGTTAGCACTTGAACAGTTAAACTGTTAAATGTGAAACAGTACAGATGCGTTTTACTAGCAAACAAATTATCCCATTCTATGGAATCTGCATTTGTAGCTTACGGAAAATTTGATGCGTTGCATTATCATGTGAATGTTATGCTGCATAGACAGGTGTGCAACTAAAGGTTAGATGAGCAGTGTATAAAGCTGAGGTTGATCTGGTCCTTAACAACAATATATTGAGTAGACAACCATTTGCAAAATCAGCTACTAGCTACTTGTGTTTATGGAATATATCTCAAGTCTTAACGTTTTGTTTTGCATCTGGTTCCTCGCAGGAAGCCGTCAGGAAAAGCACTCAACATGATAGTACAGTGGCTACACAATCGATAGGAGTATCTAAGAAAACTTCCAAGGTTTGATCGTACTCGAAAAACTCCTTTTACATGTAGTATGATTGCATTTCTATTTGTCTCTTCTTGAAGCCGAGTGATTTCTCCTAAGGCAAGACGAACTTGGCTAGTTACCATATGAACATTTTAAAACATTGAATGTGCCCTTGCAACTGAGAAAGAATCAATGTATTGGGTAGCAATAAGTTTATTTGCATAATAGAGATCAATGATCATGTGGCTGAACTCAATTCCAGCCTTCTTGTTTGGATTGGTTAAGTTTGTCAGCAAAGAGATATCAGCATTGAATAGAGCGCTTGCATCAACATATGCTGCATTCAAGCTGGCGTTAGATATGTTGAACTTAGGGCTACGAGGACGATAAACAAGATACAAGATGAGCATTATGAGACCTCCGAGAAATACTACAATCCAAAAATTAGGCGCAAAAGGCTGCTATCAACCATGTCAATGCCCCAGTTTGCTGAAATGCCGGTACTTGTGAAGTTGTGATCGATGAGGGTGTCCTTGTTGCCGTCTAGGGGATGGTTTAGAATCACGAGGATGGGAGGGGATAGTGATCTTGTTCATGTTGCTTTGGTTGTGTTACTAAAGTAACTCATGCTGTTGAGAACGTTGCCTTTGAGGGTTTTTTCTTGTGGCCTTGGGTGGTGGTTTGGAACCACAAGGATGGATGGGATAATGATCTTCAATGTCTTGGAACCACAAGGATGGATGGGATAATGATCTTCAATGTCATGACCATCGTGGTCGTGATATTGCGTCTGTGTTACTACAGTACCCTCAGGTTCTTGGAGGCCTTCAATTTGGTGATGTGGCAGCAACATCCAAGGGCTATGGTACTCGCCATCACGTTTTTGATCCTGGGCTTGATGCTCTTCTTTCGGGGTTGGGTGTTTTGATGGGATTAACCATGGTGTATGATATTCAGTGTCATGCCTTGAATCATTAGGGAGAACCAACTCTCACACGAGCTCCCGGCGGTGCGGCTGGATCACCTCCTTTTCAGGGGGAGATAATGCTTGTTGGTTATTTTGGTTTGTCACTGCTTCACACCCAAAAAGGCCTTAAATAACGGCTTCGAAGCCTGTGGGAGCCAATTACTTGTTTGGTCAGAAGAGTCCTCCGAATATTTCGGTCTCGAGCTGCACTCATTCACGCCGGAACTTGCTACTCTTATACTAGCTATTTAAAGGTGAAGATTTTTTGCATGAACCGGCTACTTTTTGGGGCTATCTTTCAAGTGTACAAATCAATCCTTTGGTAGTACGGAGTCAAATGCTAGATATCTCAATAGCAATTAAGTGGTTAAGGATGTTTAAATAAGAGAACAAAAAAGAATAAAATAGAAAAATGCTTTCACCACCTTTTTTACTTTTCATAGTAGAACTTGGCAATGGCGTGCCCATACCTCTTGCGGGTTGCTGCTTGGATTATCGTAGAATAAGAGGAGCCGTCCGCTCCACCTTGTATTCCTGATTGACCGGCAGGGCTCATTGCTGAGTGATTGCTCGTTATCCGGTGCAAGGGCCAACTTGATCCTCTTCCCCAGGGAACCCTAGGAGAGCCGCTCACTCCAACTATCACCCATCTAGAGATGGAGAAATTCTAGATAGATAAAGATATCAGATTTGGTTTTTGGCCCGGGGCTGAATCCTTCCATGGGGGCTTGGAATGGTCCATCACCTCGTGGACCCTTTGGCTCGGAACGTTGTCCTTGTGGTCTAAAGGTGGTGGTTTTGAGGCCCATATGGTGACTCCACTAGACCAGCCAGCTGTTTTACAGCAGGACTAGGCAGTGGCGGCTGGGAATGTTGGCTGCCTTCATGCTGCTGCAGCGTTCTAATGAAGTGAGGATTAGTTACCGGGTGAGACATAGTACAAGGATAACTTGGCAAGAAATGATTTAATTGAATAAAGCATGGGAGAATTTGAAGAGTTGTCTGTTGAGCAAAAGTGAACGGAGAACAACTTCATAAAAACTTAAAGAGGAATTCTTGTCAAGGCAAGGAATCAAATATGAGCTAATTATGAGAAGCAAGTTATATTTGGGAACGATGCCTTCATCTGTAGATAACCAAATTGAACACTTTTTATGAATCTTACATGTTTGTTTTCTTAATAATATGCCAGAAAAAAATGGACGATTGCTTTACTTAAGTACCAATAAAACATTTGAGAAAAAGATTCCGAGAAAAATGACAACCTGCAGAGGGCTGTTTCACTTTAGGGACTAAAAGATAATGATATTACTAGTTTTACTTACAACGAGCTATGAATCATAAAGAATATTTTCTAAACCAGAACATGAACGAATTCCGATCCAATTCCTAAACCAATAATTTTCTTTTCTGTGGTTTACCGGGTTGCTGTGGATGTGTACAAGTTAGCAGACGAGTATAATATCAGACATTGCAAGCATGGGTGCTCCTGTGTACTAGGTAGTTTCCAATCGTTTACTTGGCTGGTCTTCTCATTACATGGCATTGATTAGTAATCATCTGAAAAGATCTGCATTAAACCATATCTCTGATTATTAGTTGAAAACTAGTAGCCATGTCATTTCGGACGAAGTTAGAAATGAAATACTACCCAGGCATCAGGATCTCAAAGCATGAACCCCAAATTCAGCAGAATTAAAGTATTGTCTATGGAGGCATTTTTGGGCACTTAGTTTACCAGACAAATAATATTCATGTAACAAATTGGTTGCTGGAAAATTAGCTCTGATTCAGTGGCATGGGCATAATCTCCAAGGTCAAGGAAATTACAGGTGGAACCTGTAAATTAAGGGAAAATCAACATTTTAGTGATAATAATAATAAATGACACATTAATCAACAACTAGCAAAATAACTTCTTGTCCAACTCAGGATGAAAACCACCAAACACAAGCATATTATTGATGAGTGGAAAGAAAAAAATGTGTGGATGAAAAATTAGTAGCCCACAAAAGGAAGAAAAAATTAATTAGAGAGGGCAACTCAATAATAGGGTGTGTTTGGAACCCCAATCATTAAAGGAATTCGATTCATTTCATTTCATGTAGAAAATGAATTGAATTGCCTATGCTCAGAAGCACCAAGTCCATGTGAAAACCACAAATGCAAGGGTGGACATTTCGTAGCATCATGGTACTAACAAACTTATGTTCTTTTTCGTAATATTTGATTTAGTTCTCACAATATTATCACAGAAATTTGGGCCGATAACTTACAAAGAGAGTAAATAAAAAGCAAAAGGCTCCTACCTGCATTCTCCGCAGTTCCAACTCATTAATATGGACCTCTCCAGATGCATTTCAATTTTCAACCAAGCAATTCCCTCTCAGGGATGAAAAAGAAAAGAAAACCAATTTCCACCAGCTTCCAGCCTGAAAAGACTGAAATTTCACTATTACTACAAGGTGTGAAAAAAAAAATTAGTGAGCTAGTCTTAACAATCTCTAGATTTACAGGAATCTGCAATAAATGGAAATAACTAAAAAGGTAGATGAAGAAATGGTCACCTACTATTGACCTGCTTAAGAGCATCACCATCTTCTAGTTCAGTTATTGGCACATCCAGTTACTAACCTAATGTGTTCTATAGCAGCAAATAATAAGCATCCCCAGAAGTTTCAGTGCTTAAAAACTCAGTTATAAACAGTAAATTATCAGCACTATCTATTAAGATCTGCCTTGTGGTAATTACATTCTCAACATATTGAGAGCATAACACCATAACTACTTTATGAAAACAGCAGTAACAGCACAAAAAAATTGACACCCCTAACATGAATCATGTAATTGAATTACGAACGTGTAAGGTTGCACAATCAAAAGGGTGTTACTGCAACAATTCCAAAAGATTATTGTTTTAGGTCTACTCTCTCGCTACTCAAATTGCTAGCAATGCATCATTCAAGTAAAAGGGAAAGGAATAGACCTATAAGATACAAACCATTTCTCATGTATCAGCAGCTCCACTTGAATTGGCACTGATGAGAATCTCAGAGGCAGATCCGTCAAGAGTAAAGCCCCTTTCCATCATTTCACCCCAAACGTTACAAGCAATGGAAAACTTCTTTTCCCCAATAAGTCCCCCAATGATCAATTTGTATGTTACCTCATCAGGAGATAATCTTCTTCTTTTCATTTCTTCATATAACTGCATTGCTTCATTTACTCTAAAGGACTTGCAAAACCCGTTTATTAGGGCATTATATGAAATCACATCAGGTAAAACTCCCTGTTCAACCATATCGCAGAAAACTGAATGAGCCATTTCTACTTTTCTACATTTGCACAGGTGATCGATAATTGTGGTATAGAATATACGGTCAGGTAAAAGGCTCATTTCTGTCATCTGATCAATAAGCTTTTTTGCCATATCAGAAATACCCTTCTGAAGAAAAGCTTTTATTAGTACAGTGAATGTCACCACATCAGGTCGAATCCCTCGTTGTCCCATTTCCTCAAATAGCTTATAAGCTTTTTTAGTATCATTTTGATAACAAAATGCATTAATAATTGTATTGAATGAAACAACATCACACAAGCCTTTTGGCCCCATCTTGTCCATCATTAACAAATATGCTCTTTCAGCGCGATTTGCCTTACAGAGTCCCTTGATAAGCTGGTTATAACTGTACACATCAGGTTCTATCCCACTTTGCTCCATCTTCTTCAACAACTTCTCTGCCTTCTCCAGCATTAACTCGTCACAAAAATAATTCAACAACACATTGTATGTAACCAAATCAGGCTCAGACTCAGTCCTCCGCATAAAGTATTTAATCGCTTGTGCCTTGTCAATCCTGCCTATCTTGCAAAATCCACTCATCAATGCATTGTAAACAAGAGTGCTGAGCTTAACTTCACCACTTTTCATCACATCAATTATAAGCTCATAAGCCAACTCTACCTTTCCTCCACCACATAACCCAATAACAAGTGCTCCACATATCTTATTATCCGGTCTCAAACCTTTACTTATCATAGCATGCCAAAATTGAACTGCAGTATCAAATTCCTTAATTTCACAAAAACCATGGATAAGAATAGTAAAAGTTACAACATCAGGCTCCCTTCCTCTATCAACCATTTTCTCAAACACCTCTAATGCTAACTCAATTCTACCCTCAAGAAACAAAAGATGCAAGTAGATATTAAAAGCCCAAATATCAGGCACGCAATTTAGCCTCTCCATGTCATGTAGTAATTCATCAATGAGAGTAAAGTTCTTAACTTGGCACAAACCCGAAATGAAGCGAGAGTAAGTAAAGGAAGACAACGAGAAACCAAGAGTAGCCATTTTAGAATAGTAATGGTAGGCTAAATCAAAATGGGCATGGGAGATCAAAACTCCAATAAACCTGTTATAGTCGACACTAAAAACTCGGCAGTTTGATTGAGTCATTTCGTCGAACACTTGGATTGCTTTATCGATGAGGCCGGCCTTGACACAGCTAGCAATGCGAGAACGATATATAAGGCGATGGGCGCCCAGAGACTGATACATGTCAGGGTGATATGCATAGCAATGGCCTGAAAGGTGACAATATGGGGCAATCAATGGAGGGAAAACCATACAATCATGAATGTAAAATGATACAGATAAACCCTGATTTTAATAGGGATTTTAAAGAAATTAAAGCGTATATGTAGGAAAATGCGGATATTGAGAGAGTAGCAGAGAAAGGCGGGCAGCTGGTTTCGGGGATGCAGAAAGAGGAGTAGGGGAGAGAAAGAAGAGGAAGCAGCTGAGCTGAGAACTGAAAGTGAAAATGGGGGCCCAAATTATAATAATACTTTTACATGTATTGGGCCCTTTTTGAAAATCTACAAGGAAAAAAATGAAGGGAAGTTTTCACGAGTAACTTTGTTATTTTCGACAGAAAATGTGAGGATTGAACTGGATTCAGTGTGTTGTTATTGAGAGAATTTAAGTTACTATTACAATCAATCATGTGTAGCAAATCTTGTAAAGCTGGAACAAGGATTCCTGTCTGAATTCGATTTGAAGAAATGATGCGAAATTTTGGCTCTTGTGGCCACAGTTAACACATGTTTATTTTTATTTTTTTGAAGGTCTGAGTTACTATTTTTCTGAGTTGAGTTTTACAGTAAAGGTGAGATGTGCTGAGCAATTTGGCATGTAGCACGTTGAGGTCACTGATTGAAAATAATGAAATCGGGTGATAGTTTTTGATTACATAATTACACAACACAGAAATCGGGTGATAGTTTTTGATTACATAATTACACAACACGGTAGTCAGATGAGCAGTTAAAAAACATAGGTACTTTGAAAGAAAGATTTGGATAAAAAGAGACCCGCCAACAAGTGAAGTCATATTTCATTTTGTGCTCTTAGGAAGGCCATGGTTCCATTTCGCTGCCTCTCAACGCCCCATATGACCATGGTCTCTTGCCTGACGAACTCTCACCCCTATTCCAGTTATCTCCTTGAGATAGCTCTTCTTTCTTTGCACTCAATGCCCGGCTAATTTCTTCCCACAGGTTTCCCTTTTCTGCAATAGTAAGGAAAAAGACAATAAGCGCTGACAGCAAATTTAGATTTATAAATTCCAGGCAATTAGTACCTTGGGAAGAAGTGCCATTGGTTATCTTTGAATCTGTATTAGTGTCTTCATCTCTGATCCAGGGTTCATCAGCTCCATCAGTCACCGGTTTCGCTGAGTTTGATTTTCCATGTCTGACAAGACGAACTTCTATAAGGCACGCAAACTCAGTCTGCAGAAGAAAAAGCTTCGCAAGTCAGTTTTCATTATAGAATAATTCAGGAGTAATATGTAAAATACGTACCCACATTGAACCATCTTCCATGTAAGGTGATGGTTCTGCTCGTAAACCCGATGGATCATTCTCCATCCCCTTAGGAAAGATTGGATATTGTGGAACTTGTAACAGCCGAACCCTATTTGACTTCATGTCATATCGAGAAATTTTCCCAACCTATACACACAAGGACCATAATAAATTGCATGTTCTCTTCATGAGCTACTCGACATTTCCAATCAGGACAAGAGTGTATACTCGATAAGATGAGAGTTCAGGGGTCCAAGATGGCGATAGTTCAATCAAGCGATAAGCAATCACATCACCTTGCTGCACAAATTCAATAGTAAGTTATATTTACCCCTTTGAAGAGGAAGAATAAGCACTATGGAGCAAGACCATAGTAGAGAAAAGAAATTTGGCAACTGTTCCCTTTCAGTGATAAAATACACAAACTGAACAAAGCGAAAGCATTGAAAATTTAAAGTAATGAACCTGAGGCAAGGTAGTATAGAATTCAAGGTTCTCAAAGTTGAGCTGATGTCCTCTGATTGCATCTTTGTAATTGTTCCTTTTATAAGATGTGGTCTTTTCCCTACCCCATTTTTGGCCCTTCCTTTTGTTTGTTGCTCCATTCCATAGAAAGTTATCCTGAATAACCACATATATAAATCCAATATAACTTGTAGTCGAAAGAGAAATGCCGCTACCATCTGATAGGTGAGATATTATCAATCTATTACTCATCTCATGCTCCTTAATATCCCGATTGAAGGTAATATGTATGGACTAAGAAACCATATCTGAAAATGCCTACCACAAATTTTGCATCTCTATGCATGATTTAGCTCTTGACTAGTTCCTAAGGTTTCAGCTTTAGTGATATGTATACATGGCCCAAGCATAAAGGACGTGACAAAATCACGGGGACATTGGGAAAGATACATTAAGATATGATTATTTGAAGAAAAAGAAAAGAACATAAAGTCTGGAAAATGTTGATAAACCAATATTCTGTTACTGGGTCAAGAAAGTAATAGCCAGTTAGCCACTATTCAATTGAACACTGCATTAACTCCAGTACCACAATGCCACTCATACACCAGAAGGCAATATAAACATCTAGGAGAATCATTATGTAACATAGCATTACTAATTGTGAGCATTCTGTCCTAGGTACTGAATGACAAGGATACTAAATTAAATGAGACGATAATTAGATGAAGCCATGGTAAAATAAACATACCAAAGGAATTTGATTTTGTTGTTCAGTTTGTTCCGCAACTTCTGAAAAAGGAAATGCCAGACGTCATGATTGTGGCGTGCAAATTTAGGCAAATAATCAGAACATTAGAAACTCCCAATCCACATCACACACACACACATAAAAGTCAGACCTTCCCCCAACGGCACGAATCGAATATGTCCTGGCCTGATAACCATTGGAACAACATCTTCCACTATATCACTATCTTCGTCTGGCTGGTTTTTGTCTTCCTGAACTTCTGTGGTGTCTTTTTCAGGCAGTTCTTCAACAAATTGTTTATTTTCTTTTTCAGCTGATTCTTGACAGATTAACTGATCAGATGGCCGATCCTCTTCATCTGATTGCTGATCAGACTGTCTATGAAATTGTTTCTATGAAAATAAAAGTATATAGATATTAAAGGAAGGCACACTAGTTATTTGCACAAAAGACATGCATGCAAAACGTGCACTGCATAGTTCACAAGACTTTCCTTATCTTCAACCCAATTTATGCATGCACAATACATGTATATGCATGTAGGCAACAAAATAATATAACATGTACACATCTAATCCCTACCGCTCTGCTACTTTTATCAACAAAAACTACAAACAAATGTGGACATATGTGAGTCGAAACCTTACAATGAATTACCTCTTTTAAACGCAGTTCTTTCAAAAATTTCTTCTTGAGTTTCTTACGTCGGGCACTTCTACCAGGAAACTGAAAATTTGGAGTCTTTTAGTAGTCATAATTACAATCAAGATTAAGTTGCTTAACTTTCAATTTCATGGGTAGGAAAAAATACTTGAAACTTAACAACGACCAGCACATGATTGAGTGGATTGCAGGCAGTTTATGCATCAAAGACTCAAAACATACATATAAGTAACTTGGAGACACTGAAAATTAAACTGCTGAGACCCTTCCTAAAAGAGAGGTCAAAGTAATACTGTTTCTTAGAGTTTTTACCACAATAAAGAAAAGTGTGGAAAGCCGATACACAATAAAGTGACCTCTTTTGAAGCAAGAAACTGTTCAATTTATCATCATCACTTTCAGATGATGCCATAAGCCTAATATAAATTGGGAACTGACAGCACAGTTCAAATACAAATGACACATTCGGGGATTGAAACAAGCCAAGAGTGTGTGCTAAGAAATTGGACATGATAATACATAAAAAAATTAAAGGTCCTCTGAATGAAGGATCAGATATATTAATATAACAACAGCATAAAAATATATCCATAAATCAAGATTTCAAAGATTTAACTTATAGAATAATGTAAAGAAAAACCTTCTGATCTTTTGCAGAATACGATGCATTTACATTCCCATTGCTGTTTTCTTGAGACTGAGATAACCTACAACAATTTATTAGGTAGCTAAAAGTAAACAAAATAGGAAAAAACCAATGGAAAAATTTGCATGGATAATAAATCGGCATTTTTCCTAAATTAACCTCTTTCAGCCAACTCGTTGTATAAACATTATTTTTTTGCCAAATTAACCCAACTTGAAACCAGTTGTGTGCTGAGCAACTTAAAAATTCAATTGGTAACAAAATGTGACGGAATTTGGCAAAAAGATTCATCTAGGACATATTTTACACAGAAAAAAATTCAGAACCAGCTTGTATTCACAGGCCATATCAGCTCCAAAAGAGACTTTTGTACCATCACGCAACACACTGTCTGCAATAACACTGGTGGAATGACCCTGCTACCTTATTCTTGTTAAATTTCTAAAATTCAGAGAAGCTATAGGGGTTTTGAATAATTTGGTACAATTATAACAAAAAAGAAGTATTAAACTTTAGACAATAATAATGAATCTGTTTGACCAATAAAATCACCAACAGTTAAAGGAGCAGGTTTTACTTAACCCAACTCCCAGCGAATAAAACAGAACAAGTAAGATCAAAATATACAAGTAAATTTATAGATGAAAGCTTGCCTCTTAGCTTTTACTTTAGACGTTCTTAAGGTTCCATTCTGCTCCCCGTTACCATTATTTGCAATATCCACAGTATTTGCACAATCTTTAGAAATAGCAAGTTTACTTTGCTTTCTTCTGTAACACAAGAATCAACAATGAGAACTAATACCAAGAATACCTCCATAACTCCCAAACCTACATATGAATGGAAGATACATATTTATAAGGTAAATAAAAGACACTATATTATTCAAAAGCACATGTATCACTAAGAATATAATGAAGTTGAAGCCTTTTTCTACTCAGAACATACTTGGAGCTTTTAAGTTCTTTCGATGCCTTCCTCTTTTTTGAAACACTTTTCTCTTCTGGAATACTTTCTGCCTGTTCCTCTTCACTTTGGTAGCCTGCAGGTTTCTTTTCAAATTCCTCATTTGCTAGAAGATTCATAGCAGGAGCAACAGGCTGCGTCTCCACAATTTGATCTGCGTCCAAATAATTCGCCCCATTGCCTATCATCAGTACATCGGAAGATACACCACCGACCTTTTCCACTCTGAACAAAATGACCAAAGAAAGCCATTGTTTACTAAATCAGCAAACGATTTTCCCAAAAAATGTACACATTTGATGAAATCTAACCGAATAATGTCCTTGTCTTTGAAAATAGAAGTAGACTCAAAAGGCGGGAAAGCAAATTCTTCCATCTACAAAATGAGAATAAGTTCAGTTCAGAAGAAAAACATGAATCAATGAAAAAAAATACATTAGAGAAAGTTATGTACAGAGAGGATGAGGCCGGTAGGGCACTCTTCTTGAAGATTGAAGGCATTCAGAATGTAGGAAGAGAGATCGGAGATGGTCTGATGCTGAGGTTTAAGCAGAATCCAGCAACGGTGGAGGCCTTTCGACTTCAGCGATTGGTTCAAAATGTGATCAAACGATAAACGGAGCCTCACACTCACCATTGTCGAGCAGAAATTCAGAGAAAGGGAATGATTTTTGGGGCTTGCTATTAAACCCTGAAATTGGATTCCATAGTTCTTCCACTCAACACTCCAAGGGTTTCTATCTTTTGTTGCCTATTAGGGTTGAAAGTGGGGCGGGGAATCCCCGAACCTGATGAGATTCGTCCCGACGGGGACGGGATTTCCCGATAAGAATCCTCATAGGGTATGGGTGGGTATTTTTTAATCCTCGAATTCTTAATGGGAATGGGGATGGGGATAGGGGGAGCATTCCCCAACCCGATAAGGCCTTGTTATTTTCAACTTCTGAAACCTGAACTGAACTGAACTTAACTGAACTGAATTGAACTTAACTGAACTGAACTGAACTTATTTCAGTGTAAATTTATAACTACACATACCTGAACTTAACTGAACTGAACTTAACTGAACTTAATTGAATTGTAGTCCAAGAGAACATGGCCTACATCCCCGACTCCGACCCCAACCCCAACCCCGATAAATCGTAATGGGGAATCCCCGAATATTCCCCGAATAATACTTAAAAAAATTAAATTACTTGCTATATTTTATTGTAATTATTTGGTAATGTAACTTATTTTATAAAAATATTTCTAATCATATGTAATATGAACTTGTATATATGAATGTTAATTGAATATCTTAATTTTATAAATTTAAATATTTTTTTATTAAGTCAAAACTCTATTTTATTTTATATTTTACTTTTATCGTTGAACAACATTTTTTCTAAGCTAAAATTGAAAGTTTTTTTCTTAAGTTTCTTATGTTATACGATAGCATTTAATATTTTTAAAACAAAAACTTAGTTCACATAATAATCTTGTTTTATAAAATTTTAAATTTTTTTCTATTTATTTATTATAATAGGGAATTTGGGGAATCCCCGATGGGGATGGGGATTCTCCAATTGGGTAATGGGGAAAAGAAATTCCCCAAAACCTTAACAGGGATTGGGATTGGGGATACTTTTTCCCCGAAATCTTAATGGGGATGAGGATGGAGAATGCATTCCCCGCCCCCATTAAACCCCATTTTCAACCCTATTGCCTATGCCAACTTTTTTATATTTATTTATAACAAATTTTTTTACAAAAAATTATTATTAAACCCATAGTAATAGTTACTTCATTTAAGGTTAATCTTTATTATTTTTTTCACACACTTGATTAAGCTTTATGTAGCATTACAACAGTTATAAATTTAAATAATTATTGGGTGGATAGCAATGTTATCAATACCGTACCGTACTATCTGGTTGTATCAGTAATACCATGTACCATTAATGATTCCGGTACGATTTATTAAATATATCGATATATAAAAAGTACGAGTATGACATGTCCAGATTATCAAAATCGATATATTGATAATGTAAAATATAATTCTAAGACGTAATTATAATGATATAAAATGAAATAGCATAGGTTATCATATTTATATCATATACATATAGATATAAATGTATTTTTATATATAAACTAAATTTCAAGAAATTAAATGTCTGATATGAATTCCGGTTATATCACCGGTCGTATCGATAATACAGCGTATCAGAAACTTTACCAGTTTAATATCCGGTACGGTTATTAAAACATTCGATAGTATAAAATTTAATTCAACAGGAACGGTGGAAAAATGATAAATATTTTAAAATCTGGACTTAGTTAATCTTTTGTTTTCTAAATAAAATACACGATGTTTTTTTTATAAAAAGGAGAGCATCTTAATAAGTGATGGATTTTAAATTTGATAAAATATATGTAAACATTTTCTTCGAATCTCTCTGTTCAGAATTAAAAGTATATAAAAGAGTTTTCACGTTTAATTTTAGAGTAGTTACAACATTTAATTATCAATAAAGTTGATGTTCATCTAATTAATACAATCATCAGGACTTGTTTATTTGTGACCGTTCATCGGGCGGGCTTGGCGTGCTTTTCACTAAAAAATATCAACCCAAGCCCGGCCCAAGCCTATACTTTAGAACTTTGGGTTCGGACCGGGCTCGAGTATTTATATAAAAACCAAGCCCGACCCATAAAATTTCGGGCTTTGACGGGCTTGGGCTCGGGCCGAATTTTTTTAAAAAATGAGTGTTCAAGTCCGGTCCATTCGCCCGGCCACGAACAAGTCTAAATAAGAAGTCCTGTAAAAGCTCACATCTTGTGGTTTATCATGCTTTATTGACTTTTGATTTAGACTATTTTTCCCACTTATAAATATGTATTTAACCGAACATATTTGTATGTAAATCACCGTATAAAAATAAGCCAGAGAATAGAGAGATTTAATAAAAAAAGGGCTCATGGTAAATAAAGAGCCTCCTGGAATGTCTTGAGTTCCACATAGTAGGCCTGGTTCTTGGTATGCTTTCATTAGGCCTTGATGGTTATGTAATCTTTCCTAATTTTCTAACCTCATTTACCATTTATGTCTGCTTATTTTTTGAAGGCTAAATGCACTGTTTGTTCCCTCACCTATGATCAAAAAACCTACTGCCCCTTGACCTTTGCAAAGGTTCCCGTAGCTCCATCATCTTTGAAAAAAGAACCTCACAACTTCCTTAATTTTAAAAAAGTGAATCACTCAACTCCTTTTAACAAAGTATACCACTCAACTTCTTCTTCCTTTTTTGGATTTCTGTAAATTTTTTCAAGGTTTATTGGTCAAATTTTATATTCTACCAAACAGATGAGATTGTCAAAAGGAGTTAAGTAGTTCACTTTTTTAAAATTGAGGGAGTTGTGAGGTTATTTTTTCAAAGATGAGGGAGCTACGGGGACCTTTGTAAAGGTCAGGGGGCAGTAACCTTTTTGACCATAGGTGAGAGAACAAATAGCATAAGTTATTACATTTAAATTGACCATGCATAAGCTTAGTAATAGTAAGTGCGTCGTGTTGCCAGTTTCAAATTATTTAGTACAATTTCAGGACATTAAATAAAATTAAATTTGATATTAAATGCATGAGAAGCAATTAATCAAAGATACTTCCAAAAATCCGGTAGGAAAAAAGATTATAAAACAAATCTTGACGATTAAGACTGGTTTAGAAAAACTATAGGGTGGGAAGATGAAATGGGGCATATTGTGAAGGAAAAGAAAGCCAATAAAACAAAAAACTAGCAAGAGGGACAAACAAAGATAGCGGTAATTGTGAAGTGGCGCATGGGAAACCCAATGGCCAATCTACCAATACATGGGGCTTTCAGTTTCATTTCACTTCGCACCAAAAACATACACACCCATAAGTATAATTCTTATGCCTTTAAAATCATCATTTCATATGGCAGTAAATGTATCATAGGCTTCCCAGATTGTCACGTGATTTTAAACTTTGAAAATGTTCTCACAATTCCTTCAATTTGATAAAAATTCACAAATTCACCTTTTGAAGGCCACGTGTCATCTTCTTAATAAAGAGAGGAATTTCATAAAAAAACGATATTTTGATCGGTCAAACCAACCAAAAGTTGATAAATGACATTTAAGGGACAATCTGGTGCACATTTTGCCAAGATGAAGAATTACCGGAACTTTTTCAAAATTGAAGGGGAAGGTAGTCGAAATGAAACTAGTTAAAAGGGTGATGCACGTTGAGTTCATAAAAACTATTGGATTCATGTATGAGCAAAGGATCTATGTATATTATCTTGAGCATATTCTTGCCTATAAATCCGAATATTCATATAATTTCTCACTGGAAACCTACTCCTCACTAAATAGGTGAAATTGTTCTTGGATTTTTTTTTTTTATATAGAAATTATCATTGCTCTTATTTACCTTTTTAAACTTCAAGGGTGAATGATTCATGAGATAACATTGACTTAAAAGTCGAAGATTTTGAGCTTAACAACTACATATAGTTAGAATTTCAACATATATATTAGCATATGCATGTGTTATGAACAATTCAAACAAAATAGCATTTCATGTTTCATACATATATAATCATATTCCTATGAGACAATAATTTATAATATGATATTAAAATCTCATATTCAATTCAAATTTTAAAAAATTCACATT